>JAADXZ010000208.1:0-32339 GCA_023338055.1 Phytopythium mirpurense | reverse complement strand
TCTGTAGTGAGCTCTGGTCTTGGGCGGAACTCTTGTGGAGTCGTGGAGTCCGTGTCGAGTCTATAATACAGGACAGTAATGTGATGAAGCGAGAGCTCAAAGACCCATATGACCATGGGCCTCCTTCTGGTGTCGTCGTCCGCGAGGTGAGGGCGCTTGGATACCCGTTGGACACAAGATCGTGCCCTTTTCACGTCGACGAGGCCGCATGGCGACCAGAGCAAAAACATACTCCAGTATATATTATAACCAAAGATATTTATAACTATATTTGATCGCTTGACCTATTTATAAAGGCATTTATTTATTGATGGTGAGTCTAATGCCGAATAATTCAAGCAATAGATATACATAATTATAATTTAATAAAGGCAAATCATGTCGTTTCATGCTGACACACAGTTGCTCATCGAAATTTTGATTGCCCCTTTTCAGAGCTTGGCGGTGCTGGTTTTGGAGATGGCCGCGACCACCACGATACAAACGCGTAGTATTTACTGTAGCGACCAGTACTACACGGTTCTGTCAGCCTGCGGCGAGTGTTGGAGTGTTGCGCCCCTGCTCATGTCGCGTTGCTACAGTACGTACCGGTCTGGGTCCGGGTTCGGTAGGTACAGCACTGCAGCAGCCAACACGCCTGTGCATTCAAACCAGTGTCGCTCGTTTAGTACTGTAGTTTAAACACGGTTGTTCTCCAAAAGGCATCAATGTTCTTCTTTACAACGAGCGTACCCAGTTCGACACGAGTCACACGCCGAGCGCCGACTCTCGCCGCGCCGACGCCGACGCGGACGCGGACCACACGCGCGCATTCACAGCACAATACCTTGGGGTAGGAACAGACTTCCAGCAACTACTGTAGCAGCTTTTTGCTGGTGCGCCTCGCTCGTTGTACTGTATTGCAATGCCCATGCAGACTCGCGTGGGGCAGATTCAATGCCGATGTGTCGCGTTTTGTATGCCGGTCGAGTGGCTTTTGAGCCCATGTAATGACGAAACGTGTGACAAGTAGGGTTCACAAATGACTTGGTAAACGTATGCTGACCGCTTGTTTCGTATAATGAATTCACCCAAACTCCCACGCTGATTAGACGCAGAGTCAGGCGATTGCACCCATGATCCATCAAATCACAATTACGGCAAATCGAGAAGCGACCATACTGGGCCCAAGTCACGAACCGAACGTAAATTTACGGCCCACGACGGCGTCTGTGTAGTCTTGAAAAATGTATCGACCGCTTGGCTGGAGCCCTTCAGCTGCTACAGTACTACTGGAGTATACAGTACAGCATTTATTCATTCCGGCGTCTCCTCTCTAGACTGGCGTATGCGGACGGCGAGAACACGCCGCGCCCCTCCCTCCTCCCGTCCGCACCGTGTACGTGTAGGCCGCGCGCCTCTGCATGCGCACACGGCGAATGTCGTCCCACGGCTCCGCCTGATCGTCTCGAGCGTCCATTTCGCAATCCGCAACGCGCAGCGCATTAGGGGCGAACCCCTGCAGCAGCCACACGACGGCGAATTGTGACTACCTCGACGTCCGACTATCTACTCCCGGACCGGACGCCGAGCTCGATGGCCATCTCGGACCACGTGCGCAGCCAGCTCTTCCGCGAGGCGGAGCTGATCCGCATCCCCGTGACGCGCCGGCCAGTCGCGTCCCCGTGCATGCCGCGCGCGGCGGCGGCGGCCTCGTCCTCGTCCTCGAGCCGCTCGCGCACGCCCGGCAGCCGCCACGGCGTGTGGACCAAGCGCGAGCACGCGCTGTTCCTCGAGGCGCTCGACCGCTTCCCGGCGGGTCCGTGGAAGGCGATCGCGGCGCACGTCGGGTCCAAGACGGCGCGCCAGGCCATGACCCACGGGCAGAAGTACCGCCAGAAGATCGCGCGGAGGCAGCGCGGGCTCAAGAAGCACGTGCGCGACCTCGACGAGCGCGAGGACGACGAGCAGCAGGTCGAGCCGGAAGAGGAGCCGCTCGAGCACGAGGAGGCGCGCCTGGACGCCGAGGCGGCGCTGCCGGTTGCCTTCTCGGACGACGAGTTCGCCGCCTTCCTCGCCAACCTCGACGTGCAGGTCGCGCCGAGCGAGGCCTCCTCGAGCGACTCGCCGCTGTTCGTGCCCGACACACCCGTGGACGTCGCCAACTACCCGCTGGAGCTCGACGACGGTTTCGCGCTGGACGCCGCGGCGCCCACGGACGCGCTCCCGCACCAGGTGCAGCACCTGGCGGTCATGACGCGCGCGGACATGGCGTCGGACGAGCTGCTCTCGCCCATGCTGCTGGCCGAGCTCCACCGCAACGCGTCGGCCGCGCCCCTGGCGTTCGACGAGGACGACATGGAGGAGATGGCGCCGTTCCTGCCGAGCCTGTCGGCGGACGGCAAGTGGGGCGACGCGGCGCTCGAGCACGACGTGATGCAGGCGCTCATGGACCCGACGGGCGGCGGGCAAGACGAGCCGCTGGACGCCGCGCCCTTCCAGTTATGACTCGCGGCCGCGCCCGCGCGGGCACGCGAGAGGAGCAAGCCTGCTCGCTGACCCTCGGCAGGAGACCACGACACGAGACACGAAACCACACAGAAACACCGAGCAGACTCGATCTTTGGGGGCTTGGAGCGACTGCATCACCCGACCAACCGACCGACCGACCGACCGACCGACCAACAAGAGCGGTCACGTGCGTCGCTGCAGTATACTACTTTACATATACGCAGTCGGCCAGTCTGGGCATGCGGCGGAGGCGGAGACCGACGGGATCGATTCGAGCGAGCAGAAGCCCCTCGTTTGGACGGAAGGCCGCGCGTTTGTCCTGTAGATAGCTGGCTGCTGGCGACGGAGACGCACGCCGAGCTCGTTGCTCGCTTCATTGTAGTGAGTACGTAGTTGTGGCTTGCCAGACCACGGAGGGCCGAAACAGACTAACACGAGCCTAATCGGGGTCTGTAAGGGGCGGACCCGGTCGACAGGCCAGCTGCAGTATCCGATAAACCAACACGTCTCGCACGCATTGACGCCATGCACGAACGAAATTGGTTTCGGCTCTCCCGGCGGCGCGAAAATAGTCCACCATGCGTCATATCGAACGTTACAAACAGGATGAGGCAGGCGATGCACAGTGCATCACCCGTGCTGACTCACCGTCAGCGAGCGACAAGGAGACGCGGTGGCCAGGGCGAGTCAGGGCCGCTCGCTGGTCCCCTTTGTCCGTCCGTCCGTCCGCCCGTCCGTCCGTCCGTCTAGTCGTGTCACTGAGACGTGGTGGGCTGTTCGTCGCGCTCAGCGACGGTCGCGTGATCCGTGCGCCTGCGGCATATCCCAATGCACTGAAGACACCGATTTGTGCCGCGTGGGCGATGCCTGATGCGAGTCGTCGCCGAGTCTTGCTGGACACGGCATTGAAGTTCGGCAACTGCCGCACAATCGACGCCGCGCGTGGACCGATCCCCGTCCCGTGATAAGACACGAGCTGCTTGCGCAATGAGTCTGGGGACTGCTCCGACTTGCCAGTCACTGTTCCTACCGCCACGCGTCAACGGAGCGCCGAGATCCGTGCGCGAGAGTATCCATCCAGCCACGAGTGACCATCGCTCATAGTCTGAATGTGACCAACACTCGCCGAAAGAGTTGAAGTTGGCGCGTGTCGCACCAAATCATTTTCGTGAAAAAAATGGCAAAATATTGAAGTCCAAGTGAGCTTTTGAAAATATTTCACTGTGTCATCAGTTCATCATTTTAAAGAGACGTCTTGTTTACAAGTATACTCTACTCATAAAACGTATCTTAACAATCATAATATGGCGGCACATATTTGAATATAAAGGGATCACTGGATTCTCCACGGAGCCATGATGACTGGCCTCGCGCCGCCGTCCCAGTAAAAGGCTCTTGGGCTCGTGCCCCTTTGGCGCACACGCGCCTCAGCCTTGTCGGCATCACTTCAGCGCTGACTGGTGGCCCTGCGGGCTCACGTGGGACGTGGCCTGTCAAAACAGTGGGGCCGGTGGATCTCGTGACGTGGCGGCGAGTGATTCCGGTTGAAATATTTTGCGGCGGCGGCGAAATGCTGATGTTTGGTGGAGAGCCACGCTGTGTACTGTACGATCGACCGGCGCCTGATCTAGTTAACGCTCTTCGCTGATCGCAACCACCAATTAGCCAGTGGCGGGGGGCAAACCGGTCTAGTACTGTGCAAGTTGTGATTCCGACACCGCCAGTCGCATTAGGTCACGTATCGTCGTAGCAAACAGTCTACAGTACTTCGACACGAGGGCGGGATACGATACACTACTGGCCGGATTGCGTTGCTGACTGGCGCAGCCGGTTAGATGGCGTGGGGGGGCGATGACGAAAGCAAAGCGCCCATGCGTCTCAATTGGCCCCGACCGCCGACCGCCGACCGCCACACACTCGCGCTGGCCCGTGGCGAAAGGTGTGAGTCAACGCGGACACTGCAACGCCCGCCCGTCCGTCCGTCCTTGCGTCGCGGATGGTGTCGCTGTTTGAACTTGCACCCGGATCTGACCACGCGAGCCACGTGACGGCGGAAGGTGGAAGCTCTGCCATGACTGGCCCAGCCATTGCATTATAGAGCCGTTGGCGACTGCCCAGCTGTCCTAATCCATGCACTGGACGCGGCGCCAGTGTGGTCGGTCGGAGCGAGTGGCCCGTGTTGCCTCCCCAATCTTTGTTTCTAAATGGCAAATTGCAATTTTCGACTTGATTTTCTGGCAGTATACGGAAACCGTGGTATTTTCATGCCGTTGTGCGCTCGTTGTCGAAATTTTGCAGTTTACATGTTTGCCCTTTTCAGTCAGTATCCTGGCTTATGTCCCGGAACTACCGCTGCAAGATGACCTGTTTGACTTGATAATCCGCCACATGACTGGTATAAACGCGGACGCAGCCAGATACGCCGCCTCTGAGGAAATATCGAAACTACTGAACCGCAGCGTTGGTCAACATGTCGCCGCCGGGAGGTAGTACTCCGCCCCCTCTGTAGACACGTGCGTTCTCTCTCTCTCTCTCTCTCTCTCTCTCTCTCTCTCTCTCTCTCGTCTCGCTCGTCTCGCTCGCCGACGCAAATATTCGCTCCGGAGCACTTGCTGACTTGCTCGGGTGTATCCATCCATCCGCTCGGACGAGCGTCCACCTTCCGTCCGTCCTCGCTGCGACCGGCCGGATCGGATCGCTCGCCCGGCTGTGGTCAGCCTCGCTCATTCCGCGACTCGCCACGTGCGACTCACCCGCCCTACTCACTCGCTCAGTCAGTCAGTCCCTCCGTGCCAGTCGAAGACGCCATGATCTCGCCCAAAGTCATGATGGAGCTGCACCAGGCGCGGCACGTGCCGACCCAGTTCACGGTGCCCACGCCCGGCGAGCACGCGTGGTCACCGCTCGAACAGGAGCGCTTCTGGGAGGCCATCGCGCGCTTCCCGCAGGGCCCGTGGACCGCCATCGCGGCCTTCGTCGGCTCCAAGTCGACGCGCCAGGCCATGACGCACGCGCAGAAGCTGCGCCAGAAGCTCGACCGCTACCGGCGGCGCATGCAGGGCGAGGCCAAACCCTACGGCGAGCTGGCCATCCAGACACCCGCGGCGCCCGAGCTCTACCGCGCGCCGCCCTCGTCGCCCGCTACGCCCACGGGCTTCACGGGCATCGCCTCGCTGTCGCTAAGCGACTCGGTCGCCATCCAGCGCGTGAGCCCCAAGACGCTGCACGCCAAGCTCGACGCCGAGGTGGCCATGGCGCGCGTCTTTGACCGCCAGCGCCACTCGTTCGGCGGCGGCTGCATCAAGGAGGGGGACGCCGACCTGGAGGACCTGGAAGACCCGGAGGACCTGGACGACCTGGACGACCTGGACGACCTGCTCGCCGACATTGACTGCGTGCTCGACCACGTCGCGAGCTTCTCGAGCGGCTCGGCCGAGCTCCCCTCGAGCCCCTCGTCCCCGCTCCCGCTCGCGCCCGCCTACCAGGCCCACGCCTCGGTCGGCTGGGCCGACGCGGCCGCCCTCCACGGCGCGCAGCACCACGACGCGCTCGTCTTTGGGTCCAGCCAGCAGCTTCAGCAAACGCAGCAGCAGCAGCCGACGCACTCGGTCGGCTGGCTGGATGAAGCGGAAACGATCCGCTTATGAAGCCCCTCGGCCGCCACCGCGCGCCGAGACGCCAGACACAACAGCAACCGCCAAAAGAGCGACAACGTTGGTGTATATGATATTAGCAGGAGCGCCTCCCTCCTGCTCGAGAGCGAAAATGACTGTAAATCGGTAACAAGTGGACGTATCAATTGCAGTGGGCTGGCAGGCAGGCTTTACTACTGTACGGTATCTTATCGGGCGGAACTTGAAGTCGAGGAGGACACTTCAAGGATTTTGGAGAGGCTCGAGAGTAAGGTAACGCTCGGTCTTATCCACAGCCTTTAGCTGGTCGGCAGGGCTACTTCCATGTGCCCGACCGATCAATTAAGTCAGGTCTGTGGAGAGGACTTCTCGGTGGGTGAAAAGGCGGCCGCAGCAGGAATCATTCCGTGGCTGGCGCTCGGCTGTTGCGCGTCGCCTAAGAAGCCACGTACTGTACTGTACCAACGTGTGGCCACAGGTCCGCGTTGGCCGAAGGATGCCACAGAGCTGCAGTGCACAAAGGATAACCAATAGTACCGTAGAGTACCAAGTTGAAGTGGAACCAGTGAGAACCGGCTCTTTGAAAATTTCGGAATGATTTTCACCGACGCGAAACACTTCAACTGGATCCACCGACCACCACATTCGTTCCAGTGAAGCCTTGTCGTCCGCATACAAACAGTTCAATATACAGCACAACCATGCAGCCCGCAAACAAACCCAACCAACACACAAGGGGGCCGGCCAGGTCCGCCGTCCGTCCTACAGCGACGCGTCTGGGCGCTGAGCGGCCGATAATCGCCCGTGACCGCCGCCGCCGCCGCCGCCCGTGGGCGAGAGCGGCGGCAGGCTCACGCGCACCTCCTGCGCCTCGCGCGTGAGGAAGTCGAGCATGGGCGCGCTGCGACTGACGGCCGAGTGCATGCTGGCGGCCTGGAGGAAGATGTTGAGCGCCTCCTGCCGGTGCCTCGCCTGTTGGTTGGCACGTGCACAGGTCAGCCGGTCCGTCAGTACTGCACGCGCCTAGGAGCCGCTCGGCCGGCAAGGAGAGCACGCACCACGCCGTCGCGGGTGCTGGGCATGATGGTGCGCGGCGGCAGCGGCGGCAGCGCGTCGAGCGGCGCGCCGAGCGCCTCGAGCCGCGCGCAGAGGCCGCGGAACTCGCTGAAGCGGCGGTAGACGGACCACTGGTAGGGCCCGCCGTAGACCTGCACCTGGTAGACGCTGAAGGGCAGGAGGCGGTCGATCGGCCGCTGCGGCACGTTGGCGTGCGCGTCCTTGTTGAGCAGGTGGCACAGCTCGACGCGCACCGAGCGCAGCGGCTGCGACGCCAGGTCCTCGGCGCTCACGCCCGTCACCGTCGTGTCCTGCACGTTCTCCATGAACACGTTGAGCTCCGCGCGCTCGTCGTCGTCGCCGCCGTCGCCGCCGTCGCCCGGGGCGTCCGCGCCGCGCCGCCAGCGCCGGCTGCGCCTCCCCGTGCGCGCCTCCTCCTGGTTCTTCTCGAGGTTCAGCAGCAGGTAGCGCGTCGCCGACAGGTCCACGCGCGCCGAGTCGACGGCCACGCGGAAGTTGTTGGCCGCCACCGCGTCGTCGCACTCGATCGAGTACGTCCGCGCGGACGCCGAGGGTCCCGCGGACGCGCCGAGCGTGGAGGGCGCGCTGCCGCCCGCGGCCGACGACTGGCCGATCCGGAGCGCGGCGCCGTCGGCCGCCACGTCCAGCCGCGAGTCGAGCGCCACCTCCCAGAGCTTTTGGCCCGTCGACGCGTTCAGGCAGATGATACGCTTGTCCGTCAGCATGACGAGCCCTCGGTGCGGACGCATGCCGTAGTCCACGTGGAAGACGTAGCTGGATCGAGCAGCGCCACACGTTAGGCGACCGCCCTCCCTCCTTCCCTACCGACGCCCCTACCTTCGCAACAGACAGACAGACAGACAGACAGACAGACAGACAGACAGGCAGACAGCAAGACGTACTCGTCCGTCTCGTCCAGACTCGTGAGCAGCAGCACCGCGTACCCTCTCGCCTCGCGCTGTGTGTCAAGCAAACGCGTCAGTTGCCGTCGCCCCACCGCCCAACATCCGCCCCACTCACCTCCGAGTACGAGACGACCACGCCGTCCGCACTGTAGGAAGCATCAGCAGCCACACGGCAGTCAACAGCGCCGGCACGTCCGTCAGTCGGAAGTTTAGCGACACACCCACGCCATGAACTACACGTCCTTCCTTCCGCCCCGTCAACCAACCAACCAACCAACGGGCTCGTCAACGCACCAGATCCGCCGCGGCAGTCGGAAGCGCGTGGCGCCGTCAAAGGCGTCACGCTCGCCCGCGCCGTCGAGCTGCTCGGCGCTCGACTTGGCACCGCGCGAGAGACTCGTGAGCAGGTCGAGGAAGCCGGCCGTGGGCTTGACCACGAGCCCCGCGAAGCCCTTGCCGATGCCGACCACGAACCCGCCGGCGCCCGCCTCCTCGGCGCCGCGCACGGGGGCCGCGACGAGGCCCTTGACGCCGTCCCAGACGCCGCCGACGAGTCCGCGGCCGCCCTCGGCGATGGCGCCGCCCAGGTCGCCCACCTTGTTGGTCTGGCGGCGCGTCGACTGGCGCTGGCGCTGTGCGTTGTACTGCTCGTCCATGGCCAGCAGCGCGATGCCCTTGCCCAGCGTCTCGGTGATCTTGCCGGTCGCGTGGAAGATGCCGACGGCCGTGTTGCGCAGCAGCGACTTGGAGCCCATCGTCATGCCCGTGCGCAGGTTCTCGATGCGCAGGCCCTTCTCGTCCTCGAGCAACATCTGCGCCGGCGTGTAGAAGAAGTCCTTGACGCCCGTGCCAAGCGTGCTCACGAGCCCCACGGGGTTGCCCAGAAAGTCGACCGAGCCCACGATGTTGTACCACGAGCGCAGCCCGTGGTGCACGTAGTGCTGCATGGCGTAGAAGGCCAGCGTGTGCGTCGTCTCGAGCAGGTTCTCCACGTAGAACTCGGGCACGCGGATCGGCGCCTGGTCCAGGTTGGACACAAGCGCGGCCGCCGCCCCGATCACCGTGCTCAGCGCCGACGACATGTCGGGCGACAGCTATGTGAGATGTGAAACGTGAGACGTGAGACGTGAGACGTGTGGCGTGAGACGTGAGACGTGAGGTCGCGCGTACCAGAGAGAGCAGGAGCGAGCGGTCCGCCGTGCTCGTGAAGGTCACGTTGACCTTGATGGGGCACAGCAGCAGCCAGCGCAGCAGCACCTTCTTGGCGCCTCCTCGCCGCGCCGCGCCGCTGCCGCCCGTGCCGTCCAGCAACCGCGTCGGCGTCGCCCACTCCTTCTCGAGCAGCCGCAGCGCCAGGCTCGACCCAAAGTCGCGGCCGTTAGCAGGCGCCACGCCGTCGCTGCTGCTGTCGACGACCGACGCGGACGATGACGCCGACGACGGCGTGGAGGCCGATGTAGCGGACCAGTCGATGCCGTAGAACACCTGCGCGAGCGCCACGAGCGTCGCGTCCTCGAGCTTGATCTCGAGCTCCTGCAGCTGGCCGAAAATGTACTCGAACTGCATCACGTTGGGCTGCTGCTGGCTCAAGACGGCCATGAGCTGCAGCGTCGGCAGCAGCATGGCGGCGTCCCCTGCGCCGTCGCCGTCGCCGTCGCCAGTGCGTCCCGACGGGCCCCCGCCGCCCTCGACCTGCAGCTGCGCATCGACGAGCCGCATCGGCCGCAGGAGCACCGGGTAGTTGGTGTCCAGGAGCTGGTTGTCGACCTGGAAGTGGCCCACGCGCGCGTTCAGCACGTGCCGGCCGTCCGTGAGGAGTCCGTAGCTGAGCTGGATGCCGGCGGACGCGCGCTGGTTGGACAGCGAGATGCAAAGCACCTCCCGCGGCTGGTGGTGCGCGCTGATGCCGCTGCTCGCCGTGCCCGCCGCGCTTGCCGTGGCGCTCGCGGCCGCCGCTGACGCGGCCGCAGCCCCAGGCGCCGCCGCGCTCGCCGTGGACGCGTCGTCTACGATCGACACGCTGATGCGCGCCACCTCGAGCTGGCAGTAGAGCTTGATGTCCTCCTGCCTCCTGCTCGCGGCCAGGGGGTTGATCCAGTCCCACTTGAGCGCCAGGCGCAGCCGCCCGATCATGTTGAACGACGACGGAGACGGCGTCGACCGTGCCGCCGACCGCGCGAGCGGCTCGTACAGGGCGCAGATGCGCTCGTGGAAGGCCGAGGCGGCCGCGGTGTCGCCTCCGGCGCCATCGGCTGCCCCGAGCTCGCCTGGCGCCGCGCCGGGCATGGTCGACGGCGGTAGCGGCACCCAGCACTCGGCGAGCAGCACGTCAAAGCGCGAGTCCTGCTTGCTGTGGTCCAGGTGGTCCATCATGGCGTCGTCGCCGAAGAAGTAGAGGAACGGCACGATGCTCGACTCCTGCGACGCCGAAAGCCCGTGGTCGGACGTCTCGTTCCGCAGGTACACGCGCACGAGCACCTTGGCCTCCTCGACGGGCTCGCCTGCCGCCACCGGTTCCTTCTTCGTAAACAGCTTCTCCTCCATGAACTCGACGCGCCGGTTCCACTCGGCGTCGAACATCTCAACGTCCAGCTGGCCGTCGCCGCCGTGGCGAGACGCGCTCGAGGACCGCCGCGCGCGGTCACCACTCGCCCTGACACTGCTGCTGCTGCTTCGCAAGAAGTGGCGCTGCGACGCCACGTCCGGCTGGTACAGGAACGACAGTGAGAAGGTGCCGGCGGCGGCCGAGGCGTCGTCCGCGCGGCCGTCGGCGCCGTCCTCCTCTCCGCTCATGGCGCGCTGGATGGCCGCGAAGGACGACTCGCGCCGAAGGTTGACGATCGACCGGTGGTTGACCGCCACGACCGTGTCGCCCACGCGGATCTGGCCCGCGAACAGCAGCGCGCCGCACGGACTGTCGCACAGCACGCCCTGGACGATCACGCGGCCGTTCTGGTAGACCAGGTCGAGCCCCAGCGGCCGCCGGCCCCGCGGGAACTCGTGCGTGCGCACGCGCTCGAGGTGGACGCTCTCCATCGCCCCGGCGCCCTCGCGCGGCGAGACTGGGGACGCCAGCGGGGAAGCGGCTCCGTCCGGCGGCGGCGACGCGCCTGCCGACGGCGATGCCTGCGGAGCCGACCGCTTGGCGACGACCGACAGGGCCGAGCGGGTCGACTCCTGGTACGTGACGGTGCAGTAGACCTTGGGCTCGTACCGCCGCGAGGACGCGTGCCCGGCGTTGCGCGCGAGCAGCGCCGCCGGGATCTCGAGGCCGCTGACGCCGACGACGACCGCCGTCAGCCGCTTGTCGTCGCCCAGCTCGTCGTTCGCGCCGTCGCTGACGGACTCGTCGGTCGTCATGGAGGCGACCGAGCCGCGCTTCCGACTGCCGCCGCTACCGTCGCTCCCCTGGCTGCTACTGGCCTCCAGGTCTTGGATCGCGAGCCGCGACAAGCCGGAAGAGCGCTTGGGCGCCGAGCTGACGCGTGGCGACTCGGCTTCTGGCGTCGACGGAGGCGACGAGTCCTTGCTGCGGTACGCGTGCCCAGCGCTTGCGCCGGTCGACGTGTCGACGGCTTCTCGCTCCAGCAGCAGCTTGAGCTGCGCCTTGGAGCGCACCAGCGCGTCCAGCCCCTTCTGGAGCGCGTAGTACCGCAGCGCCTCTGTCGCGGCGACCACGGGCTCGGCGGCGCGCTCAGCGCTGCCATCGCCAGCAGCAGCTGCAGCCTTCCCGCTCTTCTTGGGCTTCGAGGCGCTCGCGTTGCTGTCCTCCTCGCTCACGACGGTGCGCACGAACTGCGACGCCAGCTCGAACCGGATCATGGTCAGCGGTGAGTCCCCGCCGGGCGTGCCCGCTTCCGCTTCGTCTTCGATCCCAGCCGTCGCTGTCTTGGCCGCCGTGGGCACTGCCGGGGCCAGAAACTCGACCACGTGGGGCTCCCGCGGGCCCTCGGGGCTACCGAGCGTCTGGATGGCTGCGGTCACGTAGTCCTGGAGCGGGACGCGCACTGTCGCGACCACTGACGAGCTGAAGAGCAGTCGGTCCGGCTCGCGGATCTCCACGACGACCTCCGCGTCCTTGTCGAGCTCGGCCGCGCTCGGATCTGGGCTGCTGGCACGAACAAAGGCGCTGAGCACCGTGTCCGCGGTCGCAGCGGGGACCCAGCGAGGGAACACCACGTTCGCCTGGGGCGTGATCTTGGCGCGCACCTCGCCGTCGCCCGCGCGGAGCCGGAAGACCAGGAAGAGCTGCGTGGACGCCCAGTCCGACGAGCGCCCGCCCTCGCGCGCGACCACGTGCTCCAGCCCCGTCGCCTCGACGAGCCGGACGGAGACGGCCAGGCCCGAGATGACGACTGGAGACCGCCGCTCGGGCGGCGCCGGCGCCAAGGCGGCGGCCTCGCTCTTGTCGCTCTTCGTGTCGTCCTCTTCCCCGTCGAGAGCGAACCGCACGCGCTTCTTCTTCTGCGCATTCGTTTCGGCGTCCTCTTCCTCCTCGCCCTCACCCTCGCCCTCGACCTGTGTGTTGGTAGGCGCGTGATCGCCACCGATTCGAGGGCGAGGCTGCGAGTACACTGCGAGCGCGTGGGAAAGCGTTGAGATGGACTTGTTGAAGGTCTTCCAGCTGCGCAGCAGCGTCGCGCGGCGTCGGCGCTTGTGCTCGCCCGAGACACCGGGCAGCATGTCCGTGATGAAGAGCGTCTTGGACGTCTCGTCGAGCAGCACCTCGGCCCAGAGCCGCTTCTTGAGCTTGCCGTCCGAGATGTCGATGGTCGGCAGCCGCTGCAGCTTCTTGAGCTGCACCTCGAACGCCGCCACGACGCGCCGCGTGCGCGAGGCGCTGTCTACGAGCTCTGCCGCCTTGGTGGTCGTCGCCGCGCCCGCGCTTGTCGCCTTGGCGGACGCGTCAAAGCGCGAGGAGCGGCCGCGGCTGCCCCCCTCCGACCTGCCGCGCTTCGACTTGGCCGACGCGTGCGAGTCGATCAGCCCCACGACTTGCTGCAGCTGGATCACGACGGTCGGGGACGCGGCGAACCGGTACGGCACGTAGTCGAGCGTGTGGAACGGCAGCACCGTCTCGCCGCCTTCGTACCCGACCGTGACGTTGCCCCGGTCGTCCTTGGTGAACGTTTTCTGCCACACGACGAGCTCGAGGTTGTTGCATTCGTTCTTGACGCGGTAGGGGACGAACCCCGTCTCCTTGTTGGCGAGCGCCGCCACGGCCTTGCCGCCCTCGCCCACGTCGACAGGCGCCGCCGCCAGCGCGGACGCGGCTGGCGCCATGTCGCTGCCCTCTTCGAGGTAGATGAAGAAGGACGGGTCGTGCAGCTCGACCACCACGTTCAGCTGGACGTCCCTCGCCAGCACGCGTCGCCACTGCCGCTCGCCGTCCGCGTCCTCGGCGGCCTCGTCGTCGAAGAACAGCTCATTGTCCTCGTCCTCGTCCTCGTCCTCGTCGTCCTCTGGGTCCTCCGCTCCGCTCTGGCCGCCGCGATCGCCAGCTGCTGCTCCGGCCAAGTCGCCGCCACTGCCGCGCCCACCTTGAAAGCAGCGCGGCAAGAACCCTGGGGCGGGACGCGGGTTCGCCTTGACGCGCAGCACGAAGTTGCCGACGGACGACAGCTCGAACGGCGCGCTCCACTGGGACGAGTCCGTCGAGTGGGGGGCGTGGCCGCTGCCTCCGCGCAACACAAACCGAACCTGGACACGCGGCGGCAGGCGGTAGTCGGTCCAGTGGAACACCTTGCTCTCTCGCGGGCCGAGGACGAGCACGTCGCGGCCGCCCGCCCGCTCCTGGCGCAGGTGCATGTCGAACCGACTGGACGAGTTGACGAGGTAGAACCGCGGCACGAGCGTCACAACGCGGGAGCGCGCGAAGCGGGCCGGGCCCTGCTCCACCATGACGCCGAACTCGAACTGCTTGCGCGCGAGCCGGTCGGCGGCGCTCTCGTCGCTCCCCAGCTCGGCAATGGTCGACAGGAGCGAGCGCGACTCGCGAGACCTGCTTGTCGGCACCAGGATCTGCCCGCGCACGCCGACGGCGCTGATGTCGAACGGGTCCGACTGGACCTCGCGCCCGGCCGGCATCTTGATGCCGATCTTCATCTTGGACACGTGCTGCGTGCTCTCGCTCGAGTAGACGGACAGCGAGATGGCAGACTGGGACGCGTTCGGCTGGCCGCTCGACTGGCCGCTCGGCTCCGACAGGGGCGCCGCGCGTCCCGCCGCTGGGTCGTTGGACGGGATGCGGTAGCCGTCGGCCGTGTAGAAGGCGAGCGACAGCGACGTGCGGTCGATCAGCCAGTACTCGGTGAAGACGCGGCAGACGACGGGCGCGAGCGCATTCAGCGCCGGTGACTGCAGCTGGTCGAGCAGCATCACCTCGACGCAGATCGTCAGCTTGTTGCCTGGCGCGCGGGCGCTGGCCCCAACGCCCGCGCTCTCGGGCATGCTCAGCTCGATGCGCTCGCAGAAGGAGGCGGCGGCGGGTGACGCCGCGCCGTAGATGATGGCCTGCTTGGACCACGGCGAGAACCGGCGCAGCCCGATCTCGGGGATCGCGAGGCTCAGTCCCACGATCGTAGGCGTCTGCACGAGCGCGTCGTCGCCGTCCACGTCCTCGTCGCCCGCGTCCTCTCCGCCCGCGAGGATCTCCAGCTCGGCGATGCACGCGGTGACGCCGGAGCTCACCCGGCCTGTCGATCCGGAGAACGAGGCCGAGTTCTTCTCGACCCAGACGACTTCGTCCTCGGTTTTCTATCGCACCGACACACAGAGACACACCGACACCGACGTTAGCTGCCAAGGAAAGCCATCGACGTGCGAGTGAGTGACTGCGCAGCACAAGGACCAACGCACCATGCACACTGTCCGGTACGACAGCTCGTAGGGCACGAGGTTCTCGAGCTGGATCGGCGGGCGCAGCGTGATGAGCGTCTCGTGGCGCTCCGACTTGCGCGCGGCCGTGAGGATCACCTGGAACGGCGGCAGCGACGCGCGGAACGGAGGAGGGTACGCGTCGGCCGCCGGGTCTTCCGCCGCCCCCAACGGCGAGGGCGTCGCGGTCGGCAGCTCGTCCCAGTAGAACGTCAGCGCCTTGCGGAGCTCGAGCGCGCCCGGCTGCTGCTTGCTCTTGTTGCGCTGGTGGCGGTGGTAGTGGAGGTAGCTGCGCGAGGGCTGCGTCTGCGGGCTCGCGGCCGCGCCCCCGTAGAGGCCGTGGCGGCGGCGCCTCGAGCGCAGCAGCGACGCGATGCGCAGCGGGTCGGAGCGCTGCAGCTTGCCGTTGGGCAGCACGGGTCGGAAGGCGATCGTGCCCTGCTCCAGGAACTGGATGGGCACGTAGTGCGCGGCGCGCGCCCCCGGAGGGATCTCCTCGACGCGGTCCCCATTGTAGACGACTTGGATGGGCAGCGAAAAGTAGTTGGTCAGCTGGATCTTGCCGCGCAGCCGCAGCACAAGCGTGCCCTGCTCCGCCACCGTCTCGCAGATGACGCTCTCGCCGTGCCACGACTCGACCTTGCTGCGGCTGCTGCTCTCGAGGTGCAGGTAGCTGCGGTTCGAGTAGCCGATCGGCACCGGGATGGGCTTGGACGCCGCCTGGATGCGGGAGATGGACTGCGGCTTGAGCCACAGCAGGCGCCGCAGCGGGGACGTCACGCTCCCGGCGGGCGCCTCGTGCGCAATGATGTCTGTCGGCAGCCGCTGGCCGCTCTCGACGCGCATCCACCGCGTCGTGGGCGACGAAATGTCGTGCAGCATCGTCGACAGCCGGCGGCGGCTCCACGCGTGGCTGTGGAACGCCTGGTACGTCTCGCTCTGGGTGATCTCCTCGTTCGAGTCCGTCACGGATGGCACTTCGCTCGGGATCTCCACCGAGCCGCTACCGGCCGTGTCGCGGCGGGACGGCGACGGCGACACGCTGCCGTGCGCTGGGCCTGCCGGGCTCTGCGCCGACGTCGTGTGGTGCGTCGCCACCAGGAACGGGATGCCCGACTGGTTGTCCACGTAGATGAAGGGCCCGAGCCGCGCCGTCGCCTCCTCCGCGTCGCCCTCACGCTGCTCCGCCGACGACGACCTGGACGCGTTCGCCTTGGTCACGAGCGCGAAGAAGTGGAGCAGCACGTTGATCACGTTGCGCGACACGTTGACGTTCAGGTCACCGTCCACCACGACGACGCACGTGTTGGCGTTGCGCGCCGAGGCGTCGTCGTCGCCCTTGTCCAGCAGCTCGCGGGACATGAAGTTCTTGGCCTCCCACGCGTGCGCCGCCGCGCTCGTGAACACCTCGGTGCGGCTGTCGCGGAACAGGCAGTGCGGGATGCCGTCGCAGCGCAGCGCCGCGCCAGTGGGGGACACGGCGTGCCGCTCCGACATGCAGAAGTCGCACAGCACGCCGCCGCGCGCGTGGAAGGCGGCGTTCACGTCAAAGTCCTCGACCACGGGCTCCCAGACCGCCAGCTGCGAGTTGTACGCCTGAACGCCGACGCGCAGACTCGTCAGCGCCGTCAGCTTGTCGTCCACGCGTCCACGGATGTCCGCGTGCAGGTTGGCGACGCGGAAGTGCAGCAGCGGGAGCAGCATGTTGTGGAAGTCGTTGATGACCGTCGCGTTCACCCCCGGTAGCGTGAACTCGATCACCTTGAGGTCCGTGAGGAACCCCCGCAGCCGGTCGTGCCGACGGTGCCGCGGCGCCCTGCGCTTCCTCGCACGCTTCCTCGTGGCTTCGGCAGCGACCGCCACGTCGTCGCCATCGGCTGCGCTCGGGCCAACAACTTGAATGGCCAGCGCGCTCTCGTCTTCTCGCCGCGCCTTCCGATGGAGCCGATGGCGACGCCGCGAAGAAGACGGCGCTGGAGGAACGATCGACAGCGCGAGAGGGATGGGCGCGTCCCCGACGCCGTTGAACATGAGGTATCCCCCGCCTCTCGCCCCCGTCGTGACGCCGACGGCGTGCGTGCCTTCGATCTGCTGGTCCAAGCGCGCCGACGTGAAGTCCACCGACGCCTGACCGCCCCCGAAGCGCTGCTTGCCGCTGCCGAACGACCGGTAGATGGTCAGCTCCTCCAGCGTGATCACCTCGCGGTCGTAGATGACGCTCCGGTCCGAATTGAACATGGAGCTGCCGTGCTTCCAAATCGTCGTCTCGAACGCGCCCGCAGTGCCGTCGGGCCCTAGGTAGCCGATCGCGCCCAGCTGGTCGTACTTGCACACCACCGAGCCGCTTCCGGTAGCTGACGACGCCAACAGCCGGCTGCGGCGGCTCGCGTCGGGCTCGTCGCCGGTGCTGTCGCTGAGGAGCGTGCTGCGGTCGTCCGCGTCACTCGTAGCGGCAGCCGATTGCTCTCCGCTCGCTGCGGCGCTCCAGTCGCCCTCGCCCTTCTCCGTCTTGTTGGGGTTTGCTACTGCTTCGAGAATGATACGGTCGCCGTAGTACACTGGGTCGCCGAGCTTCCGGCGGCTTCCCTTGGCCGGCAGGATTCGAAACGCGACGCTCTCCACCTGAGTGCGCTCGTGCGCCGAGTAGGGCAGCACCAGGTACCGCTTCCTCCACGTCGTCTTGTAAAAGCCCACGACCGGCCGGGTCTCGATGCGCCCGCGGAATGTCGCCGACACCAAGTAGACGAGCGATACGCCGTATCGCGCGGCGATCTTCTGCGGCACCGCAGCGGCCGGGCGAGCGCTGTCACTCGCCAGCGTGCCTGGCTGCTCGTCCTTCCGAGACCAAGCCATGCTCCCGCTTCGGTCCGTCGATGACGACCGCCGCCGGCCGCGGCCACTGCCGCTGTCACCCGTGAGGCTGTTGCTGCTGCCTAGCGACGACATGGACGACCCCGAAGACGTGCGGCGCCTCTGCAGGGACATGGGCAGCGGCGAGCCGTTCGCGTCAAGCGCCAGCGACGACGACGACGCGGACGGCTCCACTGGGTGGCGGAGGGTGTGCTCCAGCGCCGACAGCACCGTGCAGAAGTCGAGATACCCGAAGCGCAGCTCCATGACGCGGTCAAAGGTCGATCGGAAGCGAAGGAAGCGCGTCGACAGGTCCACTTGCAGCACCAACTCAAGACTGATGGGCTTGAGACAGTCCGCCGAGGTCGGCTGCCGGTGCACCGGCAGTCGCGGAGCGATTGGCGGCAGCTTTGCCCGTCCTCGTCGCTCCGGGCTGTCCGTTGCCCAGACGCTGTCCTCCGACAGCCGCGACGTCGCGTGGACATTCTCCACCGCGACGTATATCTGGAGCTGGTTCTTGCTACCGCCGGTCGCTCCTGCTGCCGTCGAGTACGAGCTCGCGCTCTTTGGAGACGACGCGCCGGCGTCCGAGTGCGCATCGTCGGGCGGCGTCGCGACGGGCGGTGCGCTGCCGCTCTCGTCCTCGTTCATCTGGCACAGGTAGTCTACGCCAACCGTGGCTTCCCACGACAGCATGACCGCCCGCGACTTGGCCTTCTGCGGGTCCTCGACCATGAGCACGACCGACGGGCCGAGCGTCACGTCCACGCTGATACGGCGGAAGACGGGAGCTTCGCCTGGCCCCACCGCAGCTTCATCCTCTTCGTCTCCGTCGCTGTCTTGTTCCTCTTCCAATTCGTCGCCATCGCTGTGGGACCGCGAGCGAGGCCGCATTACGCGATCGGAGCGATCGCTAGCGCTGTCGCTGGTTTCGGACACGCTGTACGCGTCGCTCGCGGACGATTTCCTGCCCAGGAACCGCAGCACGTCGTAGTAAATGTTGGATGAGATGACGCGGAAGCCTGCGACCTCGACCATCAGCTCCATCCGCACTTCGGAGCCGACGCTGCAGCTCTCGCCCTCATCTCCGCTCTCCGTGGACCCACGCTGGCTCGACGTCGAGGTCTCTGGCCGAGACGACCGCCGAGAGAACGACATGCTCGACTCGGAGATCCCTCGAGAGAGCTGTTCGTAGTACTGCGGGTTGCGGCCGAACATCCCGACGAGCGTGCGGGACGACGCACTCCGGAACCGCGGGTTGGCGAAGAGCCGACCGCCGCTAAACGAGGGCGACGCGCGGTAGGCCCGAGGTGTTTGCGGCAGCTTGTCTTCTTGCGGCGGAGCGGAGCTCGCGCGTCTCGCGGAGCGAAAGGCTGCGGCATGCTCGAACTCGACTCGCACAGGGTCCACCGTCATGGTCTCGCGCGAAAACTGGAGCGCCAGCGCCTTGGTGCCGAGCGACACGCGGTCGCCAGTCGACTGCTGGCGCTGCGGCTGCTGCTCAAACACAACGACATCGCGGTAGGCGTCGGCCAAGTTGGCGCTCACGCGCGAGTCGCGGATGTGGATCCCTCCGAGAGCCATGTCGAGCCCGAACCGTCCAGTCGTCAGGCTGTAGTCGGCGCGACCGGCGTAGCTCGACAGCTCCAGCACGCAGATGGACCCGCGGTTGCTGCCGCGGCCCTTGTCGGCCATGTCCAGGTCGCCACTGTCGGACGGGTGGTACCCTTCCTGTCCCTGCAGGATCTCCATCGTGATCTCTGGGATGTCCGCCTCCAAGACGACGTATCGCTCCTCCACCTCGTCCTCGTCTCCCTCGGCCTCGTGTGGCTGCTCTTCACGCCCACCGGTGCCGTGGTCACTAGGAGAGGGCTGTCCAAGCGATTCCCTCGTGACGGGGATCGTGGCGCTGCGCTTCAAGTTGGCGCTGCGCTCCCTCTCCTCGCCACTATCCGAGCGAGCAGTGTGGCTTTCCAGCGATGGAGCACCGCCAAGCGACAGCGAACGAGCAGCTTGGCGCAGACTCAACCGCCCAGGCGAAGACGCCACTGCGTCTCCCGTCGCCTCACTCGCCGTTGCACCGGCAGCTGTCGATCCTCCAGCCTCTGTCGGGGAAGTACCGGGGACCTCACGCCGCAAGAACGGGTAGCGGGAGCGCTCGCGGTAGTTCTGCATGGGCACCCGCAGCACGAAGGCGTACTGCTCCTGGTTGCACACGAGTCGCACGGGCGAAAAGTCCATTGCGAGCTGGTACGTCGTGCGCGAGCGGAAGTCCACCGACAGCGTCAAGTTCGTCGACCCCAGCAGGCTCTGCGTGATGAACCCGCCGCCGCCCACGGCGTCGCCGCGAGGGGCGTTCGCACCAGCGCTGGCCGCCGGCGGAACGACCCCGCGGTCGACCAGAATGACCGACACGATCCGGAGCGTCGACATGCGCACCTGCAGCTGCGTCAGCGACGAGTTGAGCAGCACCTTGGCCACGATCTTGTTGTCCATGCCCTCGACGCTGGCGCGCACGTGCTCGTTCGACAGACGGAAGCGGTCGAAGCGGAGCACCAGCGCCTCGGACGACATGCGGTGCGGCGGCATCTCGAGCACCGCGTCCTCGAGCTGCAGGTCCACCAGTGGGAACATGGAGACGACATCGGACCCGAGGAAGTGGCTTCCACTGCTGCTGCTTTGGTTGCTGTTCCCGCTCGCCGCGCCGCGGAAAGAGCTCTGACTGTGCTTGTAGCCGCGGCGGCTGCTGCCTCGGAGAGGAGACGCGCCCGCCGCGCTCCCGTTGCTGCTAGCGGCGCCGCTAGAGTGCAAATGGTGGCCACCTCCGCTGCTACTCGCGCCTCCGTCGCTGCGGTTGCGCGTCGACTGGCTGCTCGTCTTCCCTGCGAGCTGGTAGTCGCCCTCCCACACCATCTCGGCGCGCTCTCGGGCCCACACGGCGGTGACCGTCTCCAGCAGCTCGCCTCTGAACAGGTAGTTGCGCATGTCGTCGACGAAGCTGTAGAGGAAGCGGATGCGCGGCGCCTTGAGCCGCACCGAGTAGCGGCTGCTGTAGCCCGGGTGCCACGCCTGCTGGATGTTGTCGGCCCCGTAGAACTGCGCCGCGCACGAGAAGACGGCCGGGACGCGGTCGATCGTGTCGAGGATCTCCTCCAGCGTCGGAACGTGTCCGTTGGCGACGCCAGCGCCGTCCGTGGCAGCCGTCTTGAACCCGCCAGGGGAGTCGCCGTGCGAAATGATCTCGCGCAGGTGCTTGTCCGCGAACGACGCATCGCAAATCTTGAGGGAGCTCAGGTACGCGTAGATGCTGAAGAACCGAGGGAAGCGCTGCATGCAGCAACAAAAGCGCTGTGCCGTCAGCACCGCGAACAGGGACGACGCCGAGGGCGAGTGCTCAGCCGCGTCGGCGTCCTCCTTCTTGTCGTCCAGGTGCAGATACAGCGACAGCCCGTCCACGTGGATCCGCAGCTGCAGCGACGCCGGCAGCACCCGGTCCGGCTCGTCGTCGTCGTCCAGCGCGGGCGCTCCCTCGCCCTTGTCGGAGGCCGCGAGATCGGCCTTGTCAGGCATGCTCATGTTATCCAGGAACGACGTCGTCATCCACGCACCGAGCTTCCTCGAGAACGTGCTCTCGTCGTGGGCTCTCGAGCTGCTGGGCGACCCCCACGCATCCGCCGCGTCGTCTGCCGGCAGCGCTGCGTCGCTGGCGTTGGGCTCCGCCATCAGCAGTGCGCGCGCGTCCAACTCGCCCGCTAGCTTGCTCTCCTCGACCGCGACCAGGTCCTGGAGCGTCGTCCCCGCGCGTATGTGGCGCGGCTGCTTGTACCGCGCTTGTGGAGGGCCTCCACCTTGATCCT
The DNA here is from genome assembly GCA_023338055.1 of Phytopythium mirpurense. NCBI lineage: Eukaryota > Oomycota > Peronosporomycetes > Pythiales > Pythiaceae > Phytopythium > Phytopythium mirpurense. Next base: position 10,652 of record JAADXZ010000208.1, on the reverse strand, counting down.
TTGCGCCTTCCGCGTCGGTCTCCATCGTCGCGTCCTCCTCCTCCTCCGCCTCCACCTCGTCCTCCTCCTCGTCCCGGCGAAAGAAGAACACGAGGATCTCCGCGAACGTCTGCTGGTACACGTTGATCGTCAGGACCTGCAGGTTCACGTCCACCGACAGCGGCGTCAGCAGCGGGTCTTGCCAGATGGCGAACTCGTTCGAGCGCGAGCTATCCGCGTGTCCGATGACGCTCCACAGCTGCTGGTCCTTGGGCAGCACGGCGTCGCTCGCGATGCTCGTGATCGCAATGGCGATCAGCTGCTGCTGCGTTGGTCGTGGCGCGTCCGAGGCGCCCGCCGCCTCTCGCGCTCGGGACGGCCTCTCGTCCTCCCCGGACCCGTCGTCGTCACTGCTCGGGATGCCACTGCCCGACTTCATCAGGTACCGGATCGTCGCGTGCCGACCGCCGTCCACATCCGCTGGCGTGGGATTGGGCGTCGCGAAGAGCAGCTCCTCGAGGGAAAACGTGCCCAGCGCGAACTCCAAGTGGCGGTCGAACGACCGCACAGTCAGGTGCGTGCGGATGTCCGCTGCTCGCGCTCGGACGATCTTGCCGGGGAGGTCCGTCGCCTCCCCGAGCTGCAGCTTGACCGTCACGTCGCCCACCACGAACTCGAGCTGGCAGATGACGCGTTTCCACAGCTTGAGCAAGTCGTGGTCGTCTGCGTCCTTCTGGCCGCTGGCCGCCGGCGCCGGCGCAAGTTTCTTGCCGCCTTCGCTCTCCAGGTCGTCGTCGTCTTCGTCGTCAAAGTCGAGGCGCTTTCGGAGCGATAGCGATCGCGCTGACGATCCGCCAGATCCGAACACTCCAGAGTCGCGTCTCGCGGCGGTCTCCGCCTTCTGCTGTCGCTGGGGCGTCGTGCTCGCCGTCGGCAGGCCAGTGACAGCGCCTCCCGAACCGACATCGCGCATGAGCGTGGTCGCGACGCCTCGACTAGCGTCCATGGCCACTCGGCGCTGCGCATGCGCAGAGAAGTCGGCGCCGAACGACCCGAGCAGCCGCATCAGCGCCCGGAAACTGGACGCCGACAGGTTGAGGTGCACGCTGGCGACGCCGCCGAAGAGCTTGATCAGCGGGATGCCTGGGTCAGCAGGGGTCACGCTCGTGTGGAAGCTGAACCGGAGCGACGTCTTCTCCAGCAGGTACCGCCAGGAGGAAGAGGCTGCCGGCGACGGGAGGGGGGAAGGAAGAACTGAAGCGGGTGCGGAAGCTTTGACCGCGCTGAAGAATGGGTGGCTGTCCCCGTCGCCGTCGCCGTCGAGGATCTGCACTTCGATACCCGTGATGCTGAACTCTAGCACGTCGTAGAGGCACGCGTCTCCTCCAGGCTTCACCGGCGCGCCCTGCTTCGACAGCTCGTGGCCGCCGAGTGCAGCGAGCGGCTGCTTCGTGGCAGCTTGCAAGTGGCCCAAGAACACCAGCAGACTCACTTCCTTGCCTCCTCCATCGTCGCCTGCCGCACCGACACTGCTCCTTGGGCTGGGGACAATCGGCGACTGGATGACGTTGATGAGCGGCGAGATCACATCGAGGCGCAGCTCAATCATGGTGCGGCGCGCGAGCGCGTCGTTCAGCTGTGCCGCGCTGTAGCGCTGGAGACTCTGCGCTCGCTTCCACGCCGACTGCTCGAGGCCCGACAGGTCGACGTTGATCGGGCGAGAGAAGACGGCGACGACGTCGAGCAGGAAGAGCAGGTTCGCGTTGCACTTGATCGCCTGCGTGACGAGCGAGACGCGCAGCACGGACGACGGCGCGGCGCTCCCCGAGGACGACGCCGAAGAAGTCGAGCGCTGTCGCTGCTGCGAGCGCTGTCCGACGCCAGTCGACGTGCTTCCAGGAGCTCCGTCTCGCTCCCCCTCGGCCCCCACTGCATCACGCGGCTGTGGGCGCTCAGACTCAACGCTCAGAGAGATCAGAGGCAGCTCGCGCTCGCAGTCGTGCAACCTCACGCTGCTCATTTGCCTGCGCGAGTCCTCGGGGTGGTACCGCAGGATCTCTTCCATGGCCATGCGCTCGAGGAAAAAGTCCGTGTCTTTCGCGTTGGCGCGCCGCCGCCACATCTGCTGCCGCTCCCATTGCTGGCGCTGGCGCGGCTGGCGCGACCGAGGCGGCTGCCCCGGAGCGCCATCGAGCGACTGCGTGTCGTGCTGGCAGAAGAAGGCGTCGCGCAGCTGCAGCCCCAGCTCGACACTCGACGGGCGGACAAGGAACTGGATCTGCGCGTCGTCCAGCGACGCGATCAGGTACGCGCTCCCGCTCGAGACGCGCTGGCTCGCGATCGACTGGCTCATGGAGCGGCTGGCAGCGGTCGCCCGCGCCAGAGGCACGTCCTCAAGACTGAGCGCGAAGCCAACCTTGGACAGGTGGAGCTGGAATCGGTACCAGATGTGCTGCTGCTCTGCCTGGCGCTTCCGCAGTTGGTTGCGCCGTCGCCGCGGCGTCATGGAGGCCAGAGGCGTGGTCGTCGCCTCGTCGCCGCTGTCATCGGGGATGGAGCTCCTCGACACGCTGTCGTCGTCGTCGTCGTACTCCCCGTCGCCGTCCGTGTCATCGTTCGCGTCTTCCCCAGTGTCCGGGTGGAAATCGATCGCGTCGTACAGGTCCTTGGCGTCCTGGTCGCTCCACTTGACGTCTTCGGCGCGCATGACAGTCGGGATCTCGTCGACGATATCAGGTCTCGGCGAGGGCATGGGCGTCGTCGCGCTGCCGCCAGCACCACCGGCATCACTACTCGAGCGAGCCGACTCGAGCTCATCGCCAGTTGCGCCTGGCGTCGCTGGGGTCTCTCCAGACGCTTGCTGCGAAGACGCCAGCTGCTCGTACGGTGGCTCGAGCGATGGCGTCCCGGCCGCAGTCGCCGTAGCGCCGCCTACTCCAGGCACAAGCCAGCTAGCGTACGCCCACAGCCGCGAGCTGGCGGGGACGGCCTCGCCGCCGGCTCCGGCGTCGCTACCGTTCGGCCCTGCCGTGGACACCTGCTTCTTCTTGTCGCTCGCGTCCTTCTCCTTGAGCCGCGCTATCTCCTGCTTGACCGCGTGTCGGAGCTTCATCAGGTCCTGCACGTCGATCGCGATCTCGAGCTCGTCCAGCTCCGCCTTCACGACGTCTTTCGACAACGCGCGCACTTGGGGCGACACGAGCTGAGCCAGCAGCGTGCTGCCAATGGCAGCCGTCGAGGCCGCCGTCGCGAGCGGGGCGAGCGTCGACAGCGCGTACAGCTCGCGGTAGCGCTGTTGCTGAGCCCGCGTGCGGTAGATCTGCTCCCAGTCCACGCGCGCGAGGCGCTCCCGCACGTCCAGGAGCACGGCGCCGATCGCGTAGCGCCACCACGCGCGCGGGTCCGCATGCACGGTCACCCGCACGGGGCGGAGCTTGAGGTACCGCGCCTGCCGCTTTTGGACTGTCACGAACGAGATGAGCGACAGCGCGCTCAGGTACTGCTGGCGACGCAGCGACACGTGAATGTCGTCGACGGTGGCTGCCGCGTCGATGTACGTGCTCTTCTCGTCCATGATGTGCACGACGGCTTCGCGGTAGCGCGCGACGCACGGCGACAAGCGCTCCACGTGGCGCGGCGCCCACTGCAGGCAGCTCGCGAGCGCGGCCTTGAACTGCTCGACGGACGGGATCGCGTCCTCCTCGTCCACCAGGTCGCGCGCGACCGACCAGGCCTCCGAGAAGACGAACCCGAGCGTGTACTTGCGTCCGCCCGCGAGTCTCGGCATGGACGCGACGAACTCGCGCCACGCGTCGTCGCCGATCGCGTCGATCGCGTCGACGAGCCAGGGCGTGCCGAGCCGCGAGAGCACGCGCTGGCTCAGCTCCTGGTGGGTCAGCGGCAGCTTGGCGTTGCCGTCGTTGATCGTGAGCTTCATCGAGACGGTCAGCGGGTGGATCAGGTAGTCCTCCTGTCGGAAGAGCGTCGCCATCGCGGGCTCCTCCTGGCGGTCGCTCGACTGTGAGACCGGCGGCGTCATCGTCGTCGCGCTCGTCGGATCAGACGGCGGCGTAGAGGTCGCCATCGGCGGCAGCAGCAGCGGCGTTGACGACGGCGGCGGGGACGGCACGACCGCGGGAGCGGACGCCGCGGAGGACGAGGACGAAGACGAGGACGGAGGAGCGGGCGCGGCGGCCACCGCGAAGCTCCGCTGCATGACTGCGGCGAACTCGCGGTTGTCGTCCAGCGCGGCCTGCGGGACGCGCTCGAGCGCCGTGGTCCAGTAGACGCCGAGCTTATTGATGTCCATCTTCTTTCGCAGGAAGGCGGCCGCGACGGCGTCGGCGTCGCCGGCCTGCGCCTTGGCGGCGCTGCGCACGACCATGGTGTAGTTCCACCCCTCGTCGGCCGACTTGATGATGAGCGACTCGAGCGTGACGCCCACGGCGCAGGGCCGGTCGGCGCTCGACACGGCGTCTTCCATGCGCACGTGCAGGTGCTGCACCTGCACCTGCAGGTTGTCGAGCGCCTTGACCAGCAGCTTGGCCAGCAGGCTCTGCGTCCAGCCGGCCTGCTGCTGCGTCGTCGGCTGCCGCGTCGGCTGCTGCGTCTTGCTCGACCGCTCGCTGAACTCGGACGCCTTCTCGAACGCGTCGAGCGTCGCGCGCTTGCGCTGCAGCGACTGCAGCCGGCGCTTGACGAGCCGCGCGGCCTCAAGCTCGGCGCCCTCGCCGCTGGGCCCGCGGCCGTCGCCGTCCGCCACGCGCAGCAGCAGGCTGATGGCCTCAATGTCGACGCGGATGGGCTCGTTGGCCAGGTTGGCCCACGGCAGGTCGATGCGCAGCCGGTGCAGTGTGCCCTTGGCCAGCCGCAGCGGCGCCGGCAGCGGGAACGCGTCCGGCTGCAGCTCCAGCGCGTCCACCTCGATCTTGCCGTTCCACACGCTGATGCGCAGCGCGTCCGGGTCAATGTTCTTCACGTACGCGCCCAGCACCGCGTCCAGCACCACGTGCACGTAGCGCTGGAAGAACATGCTGGCCCGAGGGTAGAGTGGGCCTGGGCGCGAGGTGGGGCAGCCAGGGGCGGCGCGGCGCGCAGTCGCGTACGGGAGGAGGGGCGCGAGGAGAACGCGCGCGCGGCCCCTCGGTGGGGCAGCGCTTCCGCTATGTGGCTTCTCCCGCCGGATCCGTGTCAAAAAAATCTGACTGGCATGGCATGGCTATGTGCGATTTTGGAAGAGTGTGGACCCGTTTTTCGACGACAAAAGGTGGGTATATATAATTTTAATGACGAGATACCAGTAGTATGCAACCGAGTATCGATCGTATAAACCACGCGGGGCTCGGTGGCCGCTGCTCCCCCTGCATTGTGCTGGAGCAAGCGCCGGATCCAGCGCACTGCCCAGGATTGTCCCGATCCCCATAGAAGTTGCATGTGGGACGGAAAACTCGGCATTTGGCGAGGAGTACGAGACTCAACGCTCGAGTATTCACCGCCCTCGGGGGCGATCTGCACGCGAAACATCGAGGTCGTCAACCGGGACGTGTGCAAAGACTACCTCCTCAAGCACGTGATATCGGCTATCAAGAGCAAGTGACCGCGAAAGGACTGCAGCCGACCCTTATCCATCCATCAAGACAACGCACGGCCACACGTCCCGACAGACGACCCTGACATCGTGGCGGCGGGAACGGCCGATGGCTGGTGCATCCATCTCGTATTCCAGCCGGCCAATTCGCCCGACTTTAATGTCCTCGACCTGGGATTGTTCGCACCAATCCAGGCCATCCAGTACCAGCACCCCATCTACACGGCGCAGAGGCTGATCGAGACAGTGGAGAACGCCTACGAAGTCATGGGCAAGCAGACTCTGGACGACGTGAGATCCAGAGCTATACGAGCGCGCGAAGCAGCTCGTGAAAGCAGTTCGTTGTGGAAGTTCCATGTTCTCCTAAGCCACTCGCAAATATAATACCTCCTCAAACCGATCACAATGAAATAAGCTCTTAAAATAAACCTATATTTCCATCATAAAGAATGTCTCCATCATTTCCACCCGGAGGAAGTATGCAACTGAGTATACATTGCGGTTGGCGTCCACCGCATCCAGGAAGAGGTTGAGCAGGCGCGATGGCGCGGACGTAAGGAAGTGCTGGGCCGTGCGCACGTCCGCCTTGGCGCGGACCTCTAGCGGCAGGCGCGCGTGGCCGTCCGCAGCCGTGCCCCGCGCGTTTTCCCCGGCCGCGGACAAGGTGCGGACGCGTGTACACGCGCCACCACAAGCTCGGAGGCAGCGGCCGCGGGCTCGTCGAGGGGCTCGAGCGTCAGCTAGACATTTTGAGGCACACTTGTGCAACTACATCGCATTGGCGCTGTTTCAAGCTGACACGTCCATTTTTACATAAAAACTTCGGCATTGAGCCCATGCCTATTCTCGGAGAGCGTCTGTAACGGGCCAAGAGCCACAATTACTTGCTTACACTATGGCTATGAAAAATCGAGAGTCCCAGGTTGCTGAGACTGCGAGGTTCTTTGTGTTTTGAACTCTGAGTGAGATTCCCCCAGGGCGAAGCCCGTGGGTTAATCCTAACCATTCAAAGGAGGGGCGGCTTTTGATCGGATAATACTGGACTGCGTCCCATATATCAGCGAATCAGGGTCGGGGAAACCCGACATGCGCTTCTAACATGCCTGCAACTGTCATGAGTACTAAAAACCTACCTACAAATGTATGTCTGTGACAAAAGGCACCTGTAAACGTGACGGGGATATCACCCCGTTACAGCGTCCGGATCTCTTCGTTTGCCCTATTTAACGCGAGGCGCGTGCACTCCAGTTCGACACGTGTGCTTTCCAACTCAGCGCGCGTGCTATCCAAATCGGCGCGCGTGTCGTCCTACGATACGGAGAACGCCTCTTAGTGCCGTTCATTTGACCACATCCGTCACAATCTCACATTTTCCGTTTCGCACACACCTTCGCGCTCATCCTCCAACAACCGTGCGATTGTGTCCATTGGTATTATCGTGCACGCGCCGAGCCACAAATCAGCTCGGAGAGCGTGCACCAGCCAGTGGTCCTCCGTGAATACAACCGCAGCATCCTGGTGATTGTCGACGAGTGCGCGGAGGTGCTGAAGACGTTCGATCAGGCGTGTAATCCGTGGCCCTGTACGCGCCGCCAATGAAAGCTTCGATCGGTCTTGTATGGGTGGCTAACTTCGTCTCGCCGCGGCCTCTTGTTTCGGCTTTGTCAGTATTTTATGAGAATGAACAGAAAAAGTTGTCTAAAGTCAGTATCCGGGAGTTACCTTTCTCCTGGATAACTCAAATCAGTTAATTTTTGGTGAAGTGTCCCATCAATTCTGTCCCATCCATTTTCAATGTGATATAAATTATAATGACATATTCAAGAGTTAAAAAATCAAATAGTAAAATTCATTTAAAAATAATAAATTACAGAACAGGTCTGCATTTTATCAACAATAATCTAAACTTACTAACATCAAAATAAATGTCTGTTGAAAAACATTTAAAAAAGCCTCGTGTATAGATCAGATTCGACGATCCCCATTCGACCGAATAGGTAGAAGTGATAGGGTTTATTTCTAGGGTTTTACCTCAGGGTAGGGTAAGCGAACGCGTCATTTTTTAACCCAGTCATTGACATATTGTATACAACTGCGTCGATAAATATAAATTTCGCTATAATTCGATGTTTTGTCCTTCCGAAACAAATAGCGACCCAAAACAACAGCAGCGATTTATGAGTTCCTATTGGCTAACAAAGTCACCATAAAAAGCATTTTCTTGTAGGATTGGCAAATGATCCGCATCGTTCACAGAACCGCACTGTCACTTGGCGATGGAGGAGGAGCTGGAGACCGCGGCGCGCGCGCTGGACGCCGTGCGGCGCTTCGTGTCGGTGGGGCTGGACCTGAGCAGGGCTGGGTCTGCCCCCGGCGCGCGGCGGCTGGCGTTCTCTGAGGCGGAGGAGCGCGCGCTGGAGGACAAGGTGGGCGACGGCATCCGCGCGTACGAGCGGGCGCTGGAGCGCGCGCGCGAGTGGCGGCGAGAGGAGCGCGCGGCGGATGCGGAGCGCGCGGAGGAGGTCGTCGCGCGGCACGAGCAGCAGCTGCGCAAGCGCACGGTGGATTGCCGCAAGGTGGGGCGTCGCACCCTGCTTCCAAACCCCAATAGAGCTTCGCCAGCGCGCTTCCTCACTTACGCGGCGTCGCTTGACGTGGAACGCAGCTGCTGGTCATGTACAGGCAGCGCGCCAAAACGGAGCGGCTGGAGCGCGCGAGGGAGAACCTGGTGGGGGCCGAGAGCGGCAAGAAACCGGTCGAGTGCGTTGCGAAGACGCCATACACTCCCTCTCTGGTCGACGGAACCTTCGATCTCACGCGGGCGGTTTGCTTGTGTTCGGCCGACCGTAGGAAGAGCAAGGGCTCGGCGATGGACCTGACGGCGTCGCTCAAGCGCACCAAGCAGGCCATGTCGCAGGAGATCGAGCGCGTGGCGTCCGTCTCCCGGGTCCTAGGTGCGTTCGAAGGCTGTCGCCCTCCTTCGTTGGTCGGTCGGTCGGGCGACCGTGGGCTGACTAGCGGCGGTGGGCGCAGGCGACGGGCGCGTGAGTCTCGAGAGCACGCACGCCGAGTTCAGCGGCGTCGGCGCCGAGCTCGCGAGCGTGCGGCGGCGGCTCAAGGCGCTGCAGTGGCAGGCGCAGCAGGATCGGCTCTGGATCGGCGCGGGCGTCGCCGTGCTCGCCGCCACCGTGCTCTTCATCATCTACGAGCGCACGGGGCTGCTATTTATCTAGTAGAGCGGCGCGGTGGGGGTGGGGGGAGGGGGAGGCTCATCTCGTCGTAGTGGCCTTGCAAATGCTCCTACACGAAGATGAACCACGTCACAGGGCGTTGCACGAGTCGCAGAGCGCGAGGCAGGCCGGTAATGGAGTACTCCATTGACGCTAACACAAGCGCCCACGAACCAACGCACGTTCTCTCCATTCTCATTCTACACTACCGCTCGGAGCATCGAGGTACCTCAGGTGCGCTGGGTTTTCACGGACGCACCGACCGACCGACCGACCTACTAATACCCTGAGCTGCTCATTTGGTGCCGAGTTGCCGTTCGAAGCGGCGTTTAACACCCTGTTCTGGCAACTTGAAGGTCCTCTCACGGACGGCGTCTAATCACGCTGCCTCGACGACCCGCAGCTGCTTGAACCCTCAAAAGTCTAAGCACGCGTCTTCAACATACCTGCCCGCACCACCGTAACGCCCACCCTCCTCGTCACTTCCCAACTCGCCGAGCCTCGCGCGCGCGCTCTACCCTCTGCCCAAGTCACTCCCCCTCGCCCTCTCGCCATGGCGCCGTCCAAGGACCAGCCCGTGGTGTCGCTCGTGGGGCACAAGCACTTTGTGCGGCACAACCCAAAGTCGGACAAGTTCGACGTGCGCGCGTTCGACCACGTCGAGTTCTACTGCCAGGACGCGACGAACGCGTCGCGGCGCTTCGCCTTCGGGCTCGGGCTGTCGCTCGTGGCCAAGTCGGACCAGTCGACGGGCAACCACGCGAGCGCCAGCTACGTGGCGCGCTCGGGCGCCGTGACGCTCGTCTTCACGGCGCCCTACGCGCTCGAGACGGCCAAGACGCCGGGCGCCGACAGCGCGCTGCCGGGCTTCGACGCGCCCGCGGCCTTCGCCTTCACGCAGAAGCACGGGCTGGCGGTGCGCGCGCTCGGGCTGCGCGTGGCCGACGCGGCTGAGGCGTTCGCCGTGTCGGTGGCCAACGGTGCGGTGGCCGTGCTGGCCCCGCAGACGCTCGAGGACAAGGAGAGCGGCACGGCCGTCGTCGTGGCCGAGGTGCAGCTGTACGGGGACGTGGTGCTGCGCTACGTGTCGGGGGACTTCGCCGGCGCGTTCGTGCCCGGGTACGCGCCGATGGAGCTCGCGGAGGGCGAGCCCGAGGGGCTCGGCATCGAGCGCATCGACCACTGCGTGGGCAACGTGCCGCGGCTGGCCGAGGCGGCCGCGTACGTGATGCGCTTCACGGGCTTCCACGAGTTCGCCGAGTTCACGGCCGAGGACGTGGGCACGCTCGACTCTGGGCTCAACAGCCTCGTGCTCGCCAGCAACAACGAGATGGTACTGCTACCCATGAACGAGCCGACGTTCGGCACCAAGCGCAAGTCGCAGATCCAGACGTTCCTCGAGCAGAACGTGGGCGCGGGCCTGCAGCACATGGCGCTCAAGACGAGCGACATTTTCCGCACGCTCGGCGAGATGCGCGCGCGCAGCCGCATGGGCGGCTTCGAGTTCATGCCGGCGCCCAACGCCAAGTACTACGAGCAGATGCCCGCGCGCATCGGCGACATGTTCTCGCCCGAGCAGTACAAGCAGATCGAGCGCCTCGGACTGCTCGTGGACAAGGACGACCAGGGCGTGCTGCTGCAGATCTTCACCAAGCCGCTCGGCGACCGCCCTACCGTCTTCTTCGAGATCATTGAGCGCGTCGGGTGCATGACCGAGGGCCTCGCCGGACGCCTCGAGCAGGCCGCCGGCTGCGGAGGCTTCGGCAAGGGCAACTTCTCGGCGCTCTTCAAGTCCATCGAGGACTACGAAAAGACCCTCAACGTGTGAGCGTTTTGATGGTGGTGGGGGGGGGGGG
>JAADXZ010000207.1:0-32618 GCA_023338055.1 Phytopythium mirpurense | reverse complement strand
CCCCCCCCCCCCCCCCAAGATGCAGCCATTTACCCGCCTATGTGTGTCGCCTGCTCCAGGAGAAGGGCCGGACGGCTCTGCATTACGCCTGCCGCTACGTACGCCTCATACCGACGCGCGTGCGCAGCTAGCTGCTTTGACCGCGAACTAACGGGCCCATCCGTGCTGAATCGCACTGCCAGGGCGCCGAGGTCGCCGTGCGGACGCTTATCTACGAGGAAGCGACCATCGACGACCCCGACGTGCGCACTCGCGACGTGGCTGGCGCTCCTAGCGGCTCATCCCACCTCGGGCGCTGACGCAGTGTCCCCTTCACAGCTCGAGATGCGCTGGACGCCGCTCCACTACGCCGTCATGGGCGGCCACGAGCAGATCGCCGCGCGGCTGCTCGACAAGGCGCCAGTGCGGCGGATCACCATCAACCGCAAGGATGTGCGCGATGCTCGGTGCACGTGGAGGGGGCGGTTGCGCGCGTGGACTGACGGCTCTTGCCCGCGCGAGCGCAGAAGAACGGCACGACGCCGCTGATGCTGGTGCGTCGGCCGCTTGGTAGGGCCCACGCCGCTGGACCGACCGCTAACATGGCCTCTGCGGGTGCGCGGTGCCTCGCCAGGCGTGCGGAGAAGACCACGCCGACGTCGCTCGGCTGCTGCTGCGCAAGAAAGCCTTCGTCGACGAGACGGACGTGTGTGCCCTGCCGGCGCGCGCGGTTTGACAGTGGGAGGCCGCTCGACTTACGTGCTCGCTGTTTGCGCCTGCTGCCGCCAGGAGGACGGATGGAGCGCGCTCCACTACGGTGAGAGTGGCGTGGGACCAACCAACCCAACGCGTGCGCACGCGTACATATGCATGTTCTCACCGCGCGTGGTCTCTATCGCTGCGCCATCTACTGCAGCGGCCGCCACGGACGCGGCGCTAGCAGCCGAGGTCCTCGTGCTGCACGGCGCCGATGCCAAGGCGCGCACCACGTCGACCAACGAGACGGCGCTCGAGATGGCCGAGCGCCTGCGCTCGCACCTCGTCGCCATCTTGCTGTACGAGGTCACCTACCGCAAGGCGTAGGTAGCCGTAGGTAGATAGCTAGCCCCGCAGCACCCTCTGCGCCATCCTCTGCGTCGCGGTGGGCAGGCCGCTCAGCGCCATCGACTGGAGGATGACGGGCAGCGCGACCGCGAGCAGGTCGATGTCCGGGTCCAGCTTGCGCCCGACCGCCTCCAATACAACGATAGACACAACGATGGACGCGTACTTGCCCTCGAGCCGGACTTGGTACGCGCAGCAGAGCTCCATGACCTCCCTCAGCAGCGCGCCCACGTGCACCTTGCGCAGGCTCAGGCGAGAGCGCAGGGCCTCGTCCACGATGGCCTCGATGCCCGCGCAGAAGGCCTCAACGTCCGTGCACTTGGCCGCCAAGTCATCGCTCGCCGCCCCGTCCGCGGGCTTGCTGCGCGCGACAATGAGCTCGCCGGCCTTGTAGCCGTCGCCCGTGGCGACCGCGTGGAACAGCTCGACGAAGTTGCGCTGCTCCTCGGGCTCCAGGTGCGTCACGATCCCTGCATCCACGGCGACGACCGCCGCAGCCCCGCCTCGTCTCTGCGCCCGCTCTTGCTGCGCCTCGCCAAGCAGCGACAGGAGCGCGTTCGAATAGCGCGCGCTCTTGTCGCGTGCGTCGCCCTGCGGTGCGGAGGAGAAGAGCAGGTTGCCCGGGTGCAGGTCTCCGTGCGCGAAGTTGTCGAGGAAGAGCATCTGCAGGTACGAGCTGAGCAGCACGCGCGCGGCGGCCTTGCGGCGCGGCTCGTCCAGCTGCGCGCACATCTCGCTGAAGTGCAGGCCGTCCTCGAACGACTCGACGAGCACGCCCTCGGTCGTGTACTCGAGGTGCGGCGTGGGGAAGCCGAGCGCGTCGCGCCGGCCGCGGAAGTGGCGCTTGAACCGCAGCAAGTTCTCGGCCTCGGCACGCAGGTCGAGCTGCCGGTCCATGATGGCCGCGAACTCGTCGATGCTGGCCCGGCCGCCCAGCAGCGACAGATTGGGCAGCGCCTCCATCGCGCGAACCGCCAGCCGCATGAGCTCGAGGTCGAGCGCGACGAGCTCCTTCGCGAGCGGGTGGATGACCTTGACGGCCACGCGCTCGCCCGTGGCGCGCAGGACTCCGCGGTAGACCTGCGCGATGCAGCCCGAGCCGATGGGCGGCGCGCGCGCGTCGATGGCCACGACGTCGGCCCAGTCGTCGCCCAGGGCCTCGCGCAGCGCCGCCTCGGTCGCGGCCCACGAGTGCGCGGGTGCGTGCTCGTGGAAGGCCTCGAAGCGGTCGCAGAACGCGGGCGAGAAGAGGTCGCGGCGCGTGCTGGCCCACTGCAGGGCCTTCATGACCACGGGCGACGCGCGCAGGGCGGCCCAGTGCGCCAGCGCCAGCCAGTGCCGCTCCAGCCACGCGGCCAGCGCCGGCGACGCCCACACGCGCGCGGCCTCAACGACCAGCCACATCGCCAGCAACGGAAGCCCCAGCGCCAGCTGCTTGCTCAGGTGCCGCGCGAGCCGCAGCCAGCGCCGCAGCCGCTGCGCCAGGCAGTCGCTCGCCGACTTCTGCGCCTGGCGGGGCCACGAGCGCACGGGACAGCCTAAGCGTTAGCGACCGAGACGGAATAGCACGGCAGCGGAGAAGCCCAACGTACGGCGACAGATAGCGCGAGGCACGTCGGGAAGCGCCGCGGCTGCTGCGCCCGTCGAAACGCGAGCTCGTCCCTGGCTCGGGCGGCGGCGCGCCGGTGGACGGCCAGGTCCAGCGGCAGCAGCAGCGGCGTGCGCGTGAGCGCCACAGCCACGACGTCCACGGCGTCCACAGCGCTTGGGCGGGCCGAGCGCTGGCGGCAGGAGGTCCAGGAGACGCGTGGACCACTGCGAAGCGCCAGCGAGCGCATGAGAGCCACGGGCGCGCGCATCGCGTCGTGGTGGAATGGGATGGGATCAACGACGACGAGTAGCCAAAACTCAATGATTGGTGAAAAAGAACGCATTTTCTTCCACATTTCTCAATACTAGTACTCAGGACAGTACACTACCGGTATGCAGCCAGCAGTTCAGGTCTCCAATACCGGGACACCTGATGAAACTACTGTGGTAGTCAAAACGCAATGATTGGTGAAAAGGACGCTGGTCCCCAAGACCAAGACACCCCGCCCCGCGCCCGCATGTGGCGGCTGCAACGTTTGGAGGATCTCAATGTCTAGAGGGGTGATAGGAACCCACGCATCTCTCCTCTATCTCTGTCCGAACTTCGTTTCGCACGGGTCGGCGCTCCGAGCGTTATTCACCGACAGAGGCTCTGCTCGCTGAGCGGGGCAGCGGCGGACGTCGCGGTCGACGCTCTGCCTCCGCCCAACCCCGAGTACACGGTCGAGGTCGCGGCGGCCACCTTGGTGGGAGTGGGCGACTTCAGCCAGCCGTCCGCTCCGGTCAAGACAGCGCCGGACAAGACAGTCGAGCCAGCCAGGGAGTGGGTGCTTGTTTGCGAGCGTCGCTAGCGTCTGACCGTCGTGTGGCTGTGTGTGAAGCCCCACTCACTGCGTGTCCCGACCCTCCGAGTGGTGCGCTCGGCGCCCGACGCGGTGGGTTTGCAGTGGGAGGGCGACTCCCGGGCGGTGGAGTGGGTCGTACTCCAGCCCGAAGGTCTCCTGTCGGCGTCTCATCTACTGTATCCGTCCGTGTGCGGCGGCATCAGGTCGACTGTAGTGACGGGCCTGATGCCCGATGCGGTTGAACCACACTTGAACTTGACGCGCCGAAGGATGGTTGCCTTGGTACGTAATCATCCGACTGTCGCATGGTCAAATTATCCACCAATCCGGTAGCTGTATGTGTCCACGCACCGCAATTCGGTCCAATCCGTGGCCTCCACTTCCCCACCTGGAGAAAACCGATCTTCTCGTGGTGCGTGGCGCGGTCGGCATCCGGTCGCTCGTCGACAGTTGCTCGCTCTCGGCCATTCCCCAATCTTCTCGGCTGCGCTCGCAAGTCGCAACCGCCCGCCCCCTCGCCTCCTCTTCTCTTTCCTCCCCTCCCCCAGCGAGCATGAGCGCCGCCAGCCAGTACACGGACGAGCACCGCGGCTTCGGCACGACGGCCATCCACGCGGGCCAGGAGCCGGACGCGCAGACGGGCGCGGTGGCCGTGCCCATCAGCCTGGCCAGCACGTTCGCGCAGGCGTCGCCCGGCGTGGTGAGCGGGCGCGAGCAGGCCAACTCGTTCGGCCGCGGCTGGGAGTACTCGCGCACGGGCAACCCGACGCGCGGCGCCTTCGAGCGCGCCATGGCCGCGTGCGAGCGCGGGCGCTTCGCGGTGGCCTACTCGTCGGGCATGGCGGCCATCACGGCGGCGGTGCACCTGCTGCAGCAGGGCGACCACGTGCTGTGCATCGATGACGTGTACGGCGGCACGCAGCGCTTCTTCCGGCAGACGGCCAAGCCCACGTACGGCATGGACTTCGACTTCGTCGACATGAGCGACGTGGCCGCGGTCGGGGCCGCCATCCGCCCGCGCACCAAGATGCTGTGGGTCGAGAGCCCGACCAACCCGACGCTCAAGGTGACGGACATCGCGGCCGTCGCGCGCGTGGCCAAGGCGCACGGGCTGCTGCTCGTGGTGGACAACACGTTCATGTCGCCCTACTTCCAGAACCCGCTCGAGCTGGGCGCCGACGTGGTGCTGCACAGCATCACCAAGTACATCAACGGCCACAGCGACGTGGTCATGGGCGTCGTCGTCACCAACGACGAGGCCATCCACACCAAGCTGCGCTTCGTGCAGAACGGCATCGGCGCCGTGCCCTCGCCCTTCGATGCCTACCTCGCGCTGCGCGGGCTCAAGACGCTGCATGTGCGCATGGCCGCGCACGCCAAGAACGCGCAGGCCGTGGCCGAGTTCCTCGAGGCGCACCCGGCTGTGGACCGGGTCTTCTACCCGGGCCTGCCGTCGCACCCGCAGCACGCGGTGGCTGCGCGGCAGTCGACCGGCCACGGCGGCATGATCACCTTCTACGTCAAGGGCGGGCTGCCCAAGGCGCGCGCCTTCCTCGAGACGCTGCGCGTCTTCACGCTGGCCGAGAGCCTCGGCGCCGTCGAGTCGCTGGCCGAGTCACCCGCCATCATGACGCACGCGTCCGTGCCGCCCGCCGTGCGCCAGCAGCTCGGCATCTCGGACAGCCTCATCCGCCTCTCCATCGGCATCGAGGGGCTGCCCGACATCATTGCCGACCTCGACCGCGCCCTCGCCGCCGAGCCCAAGCCCGACGCGTAGGCTCTACCAAGAGGTACGATAGGAGGCGCTAACGCAACGCGACTTCCTTTGATTGGCCGCCCTAGCTAGCCTTCTTCCTGCTGCGCCTGCCCGATTGCCACGCGCAGCGGCACGCCCAGCCGCCGCTCCTGCGCGCGCACGCGGCTCTCCACGCGGGCTAACACCGCCGCCAGCTCCCGCTCGGCTGCCCGCGCGTCGCCGCTCACGCGCGGGTCCCCCGCGGCCGCCGCGCGCCGCAGCCACAGCAGCGCCTTGCCCACGTCCACCTCGACGGCGCGCGACCGGCCCGACGCGTGCAGCTGCGCGAGCGCGACCATGGCCGGCGCGCTGCCCGCCTCGGCGGCCGCGGAGAAGCACTCTCTCGCGCGCGTCGCGCTCCGAGGCACCCCGCGGCCCTGGTCGTGCAGCAGCCCGAGGTAGTAGCTCGCGTCCGGCACGCGGCGCGCGTCCTGGCGCAGCGCCTGCTCGTACAGCCGCGCGGCCGCGGAGAAGTCCTGCGGGACGCCGCGGCCGTACTCGACCAGCACGCCCAGGCGGAAGCTCGCCTCGGCGCAGCCGGCGTCCGCGGCCTCGCGCAGCAGCCCGGCCGCGCGCACGGGGTCCTCGCGCACGCCGCGGCCCTCGCTGTAGAGTCTGGCAACGGGCACAAGCACGCACGAACGTAAGCGAGCGGTTGGTCGGCGGCACGCCTGGAGTCGGCGGCGCTCGTACTCGGCGAGCATCCACTTGGCGTCGCGGTGGCCCGCGTCGGCGCTCGCGGCCAGCCACTGGGCGCTGAGGCCGGCGTCTCTCGGCACGCCTGCGCGCGCACGAAGCGAGCGCTGCGTTAGGGCGGCACTACCTAGTAGGCGGCCCTTCGGCCCCAAACCTCTCCGATCCGATCCGATCCGATCCGATCCCGACGCACCCTGCCCGACGCCGTAGAGCGCGCCGAGCGCGAAGGCGGCGTCGCGGTGGCGCCGGCGGGCCGCGCGGGCCAGCAGCTGCGCGGCGGCGCGCTCGTCGCGGGGCTCGCCGTGGCCGTAGAGCTTCATGAGCGCCAGCAGGTAGAGCGACTCGGGCAGCTCGGCCGCCACGCCCTGCAGCAGGCGCTGGCGCGACGCCGTGTCGATGGCCGCGGCGGACGCCGGCTGCGCGAGCTGCCGCACGTCTTCGCGCGCGAGTGGCGGCAGCGCGAGGGCTTCGTCCACTCGGCCCACTGCCAGGAAGATCGCAAGCACGAGCGCGAGGAGCGGCAGCGCAAGGAGGCGGCGACGCACGAGGCAGCGACGCATGGCGCACTGGATGGCGAGTCGCGAGTCTGGAACAGCCGCCCCACCGCCCCACCCGACTCTCGCGCGAAGCGGCGCCCGCCATAGAGCTCGAGGAGGTGCCAAAGGCGGCGTTCGCGCGCTACGACCGCGACGGCAGCGGCAGCATCGACGCCGGCGAGCTGCGGCGGCTGGCGGCCGACCTGGGCGGCGCCCTGACGGACCGCGACGTGCGCGCGGCGCTGCGGGTGCTGGACCGCGACGGCCGCGGCGCCGTCGGCCAGGCCGAGTTCGTCGCGTGGTGGACGGACCAGGCCGCCGGCGATGCCCACAGCGATGGCGATGGCGCGGACGCGGGCGTGGCTGGTGCCCTGGCGCGGCTGCGCGAGCTCGGCCGCTGGCGCTTCCGCGTGGACATCCACTCGGCAGCCTGGGGCGGGGCGGCGGACGTCGTCGCTCGGCTGCTCGAGGCCCGCGCCGACTTGGCGCTCGACAGGGACTCGTCCGAGCACGGCGTGAGCGCTCGCAGCTCCCCCTTCTTCCTTGCTGCTCTCCAGTCGCTCTCTCCTTCTCACTTGGCCTCTCTCTCGCCTTGGTCTCTCGCCTTGGCCTCTTTGACCAGGACCTCAACACGCCGCTGCACTACGCCGCCTACCAAGGCCACCTCGACGTCTGCGCGCTGCTGGTCAGTGCACCGTCGGGCGCGGCGCTCAGGCCCGGCTCGGCATCTAACTCGTGCTGCCCACAGGTCTCGGCCGGCGCGAAGGTCAACGCGACCAACACGCCGGGCTGCACGCCGCTGTTCTACGCGGCGCAGCAGTCGCACCCCGCGGTCGTGGGCTTCCTGCTCGAGGTGCGTCCGTCCCCCGAGCCGCCCGCTTTCGCCCGAGCGCTCTAACGCCCCCGTCCTTGCGCCGCGCAGCACGGAGGCGACGTCAAGGCGGCGGAAGGCCAGGTTCGTGCCCTCCGAGCCGCGCCGGGACTCGGTCGACGTCCTCATCGGAGCGTGATGGACAGCACGGGTGGACCGCCGTGGACGTCGCCACCTCGCCCGCGGTGCTCGCGCACTTCCAGGCCCTCGCGGACAGCGGTGCGCACCTCTCGTCTCCTCTTTCCCCGCCTGTGAAACTGCGCATTTCGCCCACGAGCGCCTGACAGGAGCCTCTCCTCCCTCCACGTGACCACTTCGCCAGCTCCACCGCCGCCCGGTCAGCCCCACGCGGAAGCGCTCTCCTCGTCCGCGATCCGCGTGTGGTGGTGCGTGGCGCTCCCCAGGCTCCGCATCGCCGCCCAGCGCCAACCACCACGACTCACGCGTCTGCCACGGCGCCATCAGGGTCGCTCCGCGGCCGCGGCTGGAGGACAAGCTGCCCGTTTCGGGCTACCGCGTCAAGGTGCTGACCGCCGCCGCCCCGCCGAGGCTCTTTTCGCTGAACGAGGCAGCGGCGGACGTCGCGGTCGACGCGCTTGCCCCCGACACCGAGTACACGGTCGAGGTCGCGGCGGCCACCTTGGTGGGAGTGGGCGACTTTAGCCAGCCGTCCGCTCCGGTCAAGGCAGCGCCAGACAAGACAGTCGAGCCAGCCAGGGAGTGGGTGCTTGTTTACGAGCGTCGCTAGCGTCTGACCGCCGTGTGGCTGTTTGTGAAGCCCCACTCACTGCGTGTCCCGACCCTCCGAGTGGTGCGCTCGGCGCCCGACGCGGTGGGTTTGCAGTGGGAGGGCGACTCCCGGGCGGTGGAGTGGGTCGTGCTCCAGTCGCCAGCCGCTGCCGGCCGGGCTTGGACGCCCGTGTTGAGCGCCAAAGGCGTCACGTCGTACGCCCGCGACGTCTGAAGGTCTCCCGACGGCGTCTCGTTGCTGACTTCTGTATCTGTGTGCGGCGGCATCAGGTCGAGCACAGTGGCGGGCCTGACGCCCGAGTCGACCTACCGTTTCCGGGTCCAGGCGGTCGACTCGCAGAGGAGGCACGTCGTGTCGGAGCCAGTGATGGTGCTGACGGGCCGGCGCGTCTCGAGTTTCTTCCGCGCTGCGATGGCGGTCAAGAGCGTCCCAGCCGCCGCCTCGGTGCGCCTCAGCGAAGGAGGAGGTGGCGACAAGAGCGAGACGAAGCGCGCCGACAGCGCCGACCTGCAACTGCCGCCGAGCGACCTCGCCACACAAGAGGCAGGCGGAGAGGCGACGGCCGACGCGAAGCAAGACCGCGAGGAGAGCAGCGCCAGCGCGGATGCCAAGTAGCGCCGGCGCGGTGAGAGGTGGCTCCAGGCAGGCAGACGACGGCCCGTGAGTGTATTACGATGCGTCCGCTCCTGACGAATACCCACGCATCACGCGCCCCCTCGTTGCGCGCCGCTCGCCTACTTGGCGATGCCGTTCGAGAAGACCTGGAACTGGTCGTACTTGGTCGTGCCGAAGTGGCCGTACGCGCGCTGGATCATGCTCTGGACAGCCGCGCGCACCCTGTCCTCCGGCATGTTGAGGAAGAGCCGGTCGCGCAGCCCCGCGAGCGGCGCCGCCGCGCCCGCGACGAAGCACGGCATCCTCGAGTGCGAGCTCATGGCCTCCACCAGCGCGTAGAGCGCCTCGGCGTGCTTGCGGATCGCCAGGGCGCCGCGCGCACACAAGTCGGAGAAGTACTCGAAGTTGGGGGACGCGCGGCCGCCCAGCGCCTCGACCATCTCGGCCGTCAGCTTGAACGGGGCCGTCTCAAAGCTGAAGCTGCCGCCGGGCGCGCGCCCGAGGACTGCCAGGCGTTCGTTCACAGTGGGGTTAGCGTTGAGCTGGCGGCCCCAAGAGCAGGAGGGCGGGCACGTACAGAAGCCAAAGTCGATGTGGATGATGTGGCCCTCGACGTCGAGCATGATGTTGCCGTTGTGCCGGTCCTTGACCGCCAGGATGTAGCACACGATCGAGTACGCCGCTGTCCATGGCACCCACGAACGCCCTCGGTCATTCATTCGTGCAGCCTCGAGACCGCGTCGCCAGGAGTCGAGCGACGCACCTAGACTGTGGATGAAGTTGAGCTCCGCCTGCCGCCGCAGAGGCGAGGCGCCTCCCCCAGCGGCCTCGCCCTGCTCATCGCACGCCCCGCCCCCGTAGACGTGATCGAACAGCGCGCGCAGACTCTTGAAGCCCGGCGTCTTCTTGATGCTGTCGAGCGACGTGGCGTTCTGGATCACCTCGATGAGCCCCGTACTCGCGCCCGTGGACACGATGCGGTACGGCCGCAGCCACAGCGGCAGGCCCTCCTGCCGGAAGACCTGCTGGACGAACGACAGCAGCTGCATGACCAGCACCTCCTGCCGCAGGTCATCGAAGCTCTTGGCGATCAGTGTCGACAGCCGCCACTGCAGCGCCGCGTTCCGCTCGCAGTCGGAGCTCGCGCGCAGCCGGGCGGCCGCCGACAGGCTCAGCTCGCCGAAGACCAGCTCCACCCGCTGCCTGCGCGAGGCATCCTGCCGACACACCCACCGTCATCAGCAAGCGTGAGTCTGTGGCGCTCGAGCGAATCAAAAGCGCGGATCTCACCGCAAGCAGCTCGGCCATGAACGCGGACCCCTCCAGCGGCCCTGACCGGGAGAACGACTGCTGCAAGCTGGCGCTACCACCGCCCGTCGACGAGTCGGCCTGTGATCCGTCAGCGCCTTCACTGCTGTTGTCCTGGCCCTCGTCCTCGTTCTTGTACTCGTCAGCGACGCTGTCTTGTGGGCCGTAGAGGGACCGCGAGAGCGCCTGATCGACGCTGAGGCCGTCGTCGCTCTCAAGCGTCTCGAAGTAGAGCAAGCACGGCGCCCGCTCCTGCTCCGCGCCACGCGCCACTTTCGTTAGCCGGGCGGCGATAAGCGGTCAAACCACGCAAATGAGCTTGCCTACATGGGTGTTGAACACGTGCCCTTCCGTCTTGAGGACTGCGTGCACCGGGCAATAGGGCTGTTTCCCCCAAACACATCAAGGTGTCAGTTAGTTGAGGTCAGCCACAAACATATAAGCGCGCAGACAGAGTACGGACGTCGGTCGACTTGCAGAGCGGTAGGTAGGCGAGCGGTGGGATCTGGAGCTTGTTGAGCAGCGACTGCAGCATCGCCTTGCGCCTTGGCGGCTCGGCTCGGCGCAGCGTCTCCGACACGTCCGTGATGGCCTTGACGAAGTGGATCATGTTCGAGAAGAACTCACTGCGCGCCGCCTGCTGCTGCGCCTCGGCGCCGCCGCTCTCTTCTGCGCCGCGAGAATCCCACTCGCGGGTCGGCTCTGCGCTAGGCAGACATTCGGTGGCGTCCACTGACTGCGGACTCGATGGTGTGCAGCCTCCCACGCCAGCTTGGGAAAGAGGAGCACTCATCGCCAGCGACTCGGAGGTCTCGCCCCCTGCAGCTCCATCCGCTTCAGCGCCAAGCTGGGCAGACGGCGCCTCCAGCAAGAACGAGCGCATGGCGACCGACATGCGCGCGATCGCTCGCGTGGGGCTGCCCGGGGGCTTGGCGGGGCTCGACCCGGCCGGCGGCTCGGGGGCGCTCGCGTTCCTCGAGAGCGCGTCGACCCACTCGACGAGCTCCTGCGCGCTCTGGGCCGCGAACTTGGCGCGTGTCTCGCTCAGCGCGTGCACGACCTCGAAGTAGTGCGGGTGCTTGGGGTTCTCCTCCACGACGACCTCGGCGCCGGCCACCGGCACTGCCGTGCGCGGGAAGGCGTCCGACGGCTTGTTGAACACGAGCAGGATGCGGT
The DNA here is from genome assembly GCA_023338055.1 of Phytopythium mirpurense. NCBI lineage: Eukaryota > Oomycota > Peronosporomycetes > Pythiales > Pythiaceae > Phytopythium > Phytopythium mirpurense. Next base: position 21,352 of record JAADXZ010000207.1, on the reverse strand, counting down.
TCTCGAGGCGGCACCAGCGCAGCGACCAGTTGCGCCGGCCCATGGCGCTGGTGCCACCGCCCTTCTTGAGCAGCCACCCGCTCGCGCGCGGCTCCTTGGGCGACGATTCCGCCGCGCGTGGAGCAGCAAGGGGGCGCCGGTCGGAGGGCTGGAGCTGCTCGCGCTCGTCGGCGGAGACGCTGGGGAGGCGTGGCGGGCCCTGTGGAGGAGGAAGGAGGACGGGAAGCGTGAGACCCGGGTATGCCAGCGCACGCGACCGGCCAGAGCGTCTCACCGAGGCCTCGCGCTCGGCAGGCGCGCCGTACACGACGCACTGCTCGAGCGCCAGCAGCAGCTGCGCGCACCGCGCGAACGTACGCGGGTTGGCCCCGCCGCGCTTGGGCCGGTTCTCGTCCAGCGTCGCGTAAACGGCCCAGAAGAAGAGCAGCGCCAGGTGCACGCTGCTTCGGGCCAGCCGCAGCACGAACCGCTCCAGCGGCTCGGCCGGCAGCTCCTTGTCCAAGTGGATGGCCATGTGCGTGAGCTGCGGGAGGTAAAACTCAGCCTGCTCCAGCGTGCGGCGCGTCAGGCTCAGCCGTGGCAGGCGCGCGCACAGCGCGGACGCGAACGGCTTGTCCGCGCGCCGCGTCCACAGGGCCGTGACCACGCGCCGAAGGTCCACGCCGCCGCGGGTGTCGCTCCGCAGGACGTGGTCCACGGCAGCGGCTACGTCCTTGTCGGCCTTCGCGCCCGCGTCGGCCGCCGCCTCGGGGTCGCTTGTGCTGGCCACTGGGCGTCCGGCGCTCTCCTTGCCCGGCGGCGGCCCCGACACAGGCGCGGGAGGCGCCGAGGCGCTGGCCGAGAGGTGGGCCCTCGGCATAGCGGCTCTCGCTCTCGCTCTCGGCAGACGCCACGACGGTCGGCTGCGCGCGACCAGTTCCTGGCAAGAGACTGTGGTGAGGCCGCGACGCCGCGCCGCCAACAGGCGAGCCCGAAACGGACAGCGCGAGGATTAAAATACGCGGTCAGTTGGGGCTGATGTGCTGTCGATTCTTCAAAGCGAGTGGCTGTCACAGGGAGACACGCATCGCGTGGCATCACTGCGCGGGCCTCCGACTCCACAGCAGACGCGCGCCTACTCGCCGTCGAGCGCGACGTCCTGGCCCCAGAAGTACCGGATGATGTCGCGCCGCCCGGGGCCCTCCGCGCGCAGGTAGTCGGTCTGCGCGTCCTCGTCCTTCATGAGCAGCGTGAGCGCGCTGCTGAACCGCAGCAGCGGCGGCGCGAGCTCCGCCTCCCACATGCGCGCGTCCCAAGGGACGGGCGTGAGCTTGGTGGCCGCCTCGTCCGAGCGCAGGTGCTCGACCAGCTCGCCCTCGGTGGCTCCCAGGATAAACAGGTACGTCTGCAGTTGGGCGACGTCGTACTTGGGCAGGGGCGAGATGAACCGCCGCAGCCGGTTCTTGACCTCGATGACCTTGCCGCCGGCCTTGCCGTCGATCTTGCCGCCCACCAGCACGTCGTAGCCGTTAACGCCGCCGACCCGGCGCTTGGAGAACACGAGATTCTTGTCCTTGACGACCACGCGCTGCTTCTCCTGGTACTGGCGGATGGCGCTGGCCTCGTGCTTGGCCCCAAAGGTCTTGTGCATCTCGGACGTGACGAACTGCACCACCTCGGCCTTGACGGTCTCGGGCGCCGCCGGCGGGAGCGCCGCCGCGATCTTGGCGGTCGTCAGCGCGACTCTGGTGGTCGTGTCCGCCGCCGCGGCCTCCCGCACGAGGGAATCGACGGCCGAGGCCGCGCCCAGGTCGCGCACCACGGCGCGCATCTTGTCCTCGGGCGAGGGCAGCTCGACGGCCAGGCGCCGGCGCAGGCGCTCGACCTGCGCCGGGTCGGTGCGCTTCCACACGTCCAGGAACACGTCCTCGATCTTGCGGTACGGGTTCAGCGCGCCGATGACCGGCACTTCGCTCGCGAAGATCATGACGGAGCGCCCCAGCGCCCGCCTGTGCGCCGCCATCTCGCTGGATCAAGGATCAAGGATGCGGATGCGGAACCTGCATAATATTATTTATAAACTTGTGAAATTGCTATGACATTGTGTCAGTTTTTGTCACTTTTGTTAAGTAGTATTCGCAAAAAGGACAAAAGCTGTTACTAATTGCGTAATCATCTAAATACATCGATTTACTTGTGATGTGATTGCGTATTCCATCATCCGGAGAACTGACTTTAGATATCTGTTTCTCGTTTTTCTCTTCGAATCACTTCGATTCACTATCGGAATGAAATATTTTGCGAAACAAAGTACATATTTTCCCTTTACATACAACCCTAAGTCAAACAGCGACCGACCGGTCGTTCTGATGATTTTCTGATGATTTCGTCGGACTCCGATGGATTTTCATCTTTTCTGTCATATATTGAAATGATTTTCGTCATAATTCATACAAAACCCAAGATCTAGCGTTTACCCCGCATCATAGAATATTTCTATGATGACACGTTAAAATTTTCGACGTTTTCAACGTTGTATATTACTTCGAAAATGTAATGGTTTGTGTTCAAAACAACGGATCAAGACGGTAACAGCAGTCCCCCTCCGCTTCTTCACTCCACTTCTATTCGCTTCTTCACGTTCGGATGGATTTCGTCTGATTCCGTCATATATCGCAATCTTACGACATTGGTCATTGTTTCCATCGGACACTTGCATCAGGACAGATCCATGCACATTTATAGCCAATGACAACCACTCACTCACTTAAACCCCATTTATGAGGTTTTAATCCCGCCACAGGCGCGATTTTTGGCGCCAAGTGCGCGTTGGCTGCTCGCAGAAGCGGTCGGTCGATCGGGCGGCGTGTTAGATAGTAGGGCTTTGCGACGCGCACGGACGGACGGACGCCGCGACCCAGCAGGCGCGGACAGTCACCGGCGCTTACATAGAAAGAGAGAGAGAGCGCGCGAGAGGGAGAGTGCCAGCATGGCGGAGCCCGCGGTCAAGTCGGAGCCTGTGGTGGCCGTCAAGACGGAGCAGCCGGCCGTCAAGCAGGAGACCGGCGCGGCGGGCGGCGCGGCGGGCGCGGGGGCGCCGAAGCTGGACGGCGCCATGTTCTTCCGCCGCCTGCAGAACCTGTATCGCCTGTGGAAGGTGCGTGGGGGAGTGGAGGCTGCTGGGCGCGGGGAGCCACTGGAGCGTCCACTGACGACTCCGCTTGTGGCGTGCCGATAGGAGAACAAGCAGAGCGCGGGCTGGGGCGACGTGGACGCCTTCTGCGTGCTCGCGGGCCGCGCGCAGCAGGACGAGTCGGCGTACCGCAAGTCGGCGGTGCTGCAGATCTACCTGCTCGGGTTCCTCGAGTTCCCCGAGACGCTCATGGTGTTCACGCCGCAGAAGCTCTTGGTACTCACGAGCGGCAAGAAGTGTGAGTCCTCTCCCCCTTGTTTGCACATGATCGCCCGCCGCTACAGCCGATCTAACTGGGTACAATCCGGCAGACACGATGCTGGAGGCGATCCTGGGCGGCAACGAGCATTCGGAGGTCAAGCTGGAGCTGCTCAAGCGCAACAAGGGCGACAGCAACGCCGCCAACTACAAGACCCTCATGGACGCCGTCACGGAGAGCGGCGCCAAGGTCGGCGTGCTGGCCAAGGAGGACCCGCAGGGCGAGCTGGTGGCGTCCTTCAAGAAGGCGCTGGAGGCCACGGGCGTGGAGCAGGTGGACGTGACCAAAGGCATCGAGTCGGCGCTGTCGGTCAAGGCGCCCGAGGAGATCGAAAACATCCGGTGGGCGGGCGCGCTCACGAGCAAGATCTTCAAGCAGAAGTTCATGGAGGACATGGAGCAGATCATCGACGACGAGAAGGCCGTGAGCCACGAGAAGATCTCGATGAACATCGAGGAGATCTTCGAGGACCCGACGCGCATCAAGGTGTCGATCGACCCCGTGGACATTGAGCCGTGCTACCCGCCGATCGTGCAGTCGGGCGGCAAGTACGACCTCAAGCCGAGCGCGCAGAGCGACAAGAACGCCATGAAGTACGACGTGATCATCTGCTCGCTGGGCGCGCGGTACAAGGGCTACTGCTCGAACATCGGCCGCACGTTCTTTATCGACCCCACGAGCTCGATGGAGAAGGCGTACGAGCTGCTGCGCGAGGCCCACGAGCTGTGCGTCAAGGAGCTGCAGCCGGGCAAGACGATCGCCAAGGTGGTGGAGAAGGTTCGCAAGTTCATCCAGTCGCGCAACGCGAGCCTGTTCGAGAAGCTGACCAAGAACCTGGGCTTCGGCATCGGCCTCGAGTTCCGCGAGGCGTGCAACCTGCTCACGATCAAGAACACGACGGTGATCGAGGAGGGCATGGCCTTTAACGTGGCTTTCGGGTTCCAGGGCATCCCGATCCCGGAGTCGCAGCGCAAGAGGAAGAAGCTGGACAGCTACGCCGTGTTCCTGGCCGACACGGTCGTGGTGCTCAAGGACGAGACCAAGTACTACACCAAGGTATCCAAGGCGTGGAGCAAGGTGCGCTACGACATTGACGACGACGGCGGCGACGGGGACGACGAGCCGGAGGCCAAGAAGAAGAAGCAGTCGTCGTCGTCGGATGGCAAGAAGAAGGAGAAGTCGATCCACGCGCCGGTCGACACGTCGCTGTCGGGCACGCGCAACCAGGTGCTCCAGTCGCGGCTGCGGGACCAGCAGCGCCAGCTGCAGGGCATTGAGACAGACCAGGAGCGGCGCGACCGCCACCAGGCCGAGCTGATGCGTCGCAAGCGCGAGGAGGCCATGCGGCGGCTGGAGGAGCAGAGCAACGAGAAGTCGGAGGACCGCAAGAAGGAGAAGAACATCCTCGCGTACGCCGGCCCGCAGCACTACCCGTCGGAGCTGCGCGAGCGCCAGGTGATGGTGGACATGCGCGCGGAGGCGGTGATCCTGCCGATCAACGGCGTGCCCGTGCCGTTCCACATCTCGACGATCAAGAACGTGAGCAAGTCGGAGGAGGACAAGGCGACGTACCTGCGCATCAACTTTTACGTGCCGGGCACGTCGCTGGGCCGCGACGTGCTGCCGGCCATGCAGCACATGATCGCCAAGTTCCCGAACAAGATGTTCATCAAGGAGCTCGGGTTCCGGTCGTCGGACGCGCACAACCTGAACAACCAGTACCGGCTGATCAAGGAGCTGCAGAAGCGCGTCAAGCAGCGCGAGCAGCGCGAGCAGGAGGAGTCGGACCTCGTGGTGCAGGAGGACCTCATCTTGACGCGCGACCGCCGCGTGCCGCGCCTGATCGACCTGTCGGCGCGTCCGCACCTGTCGGGGCGCAAGACGCACGGCACGCTCGAGGCGCATGCGAACGGCGTGCGCTTCATGACGAACAAGAACCAGAAGGTGGACATTCTGTACTCGAACATCAAGCACGCCATCTTCCAGCCGTGCGACAAGGAGCTGGTGGTGCTCATCCACTTCCACCTGAAGAACCATATCATGATCGGCAAGAAGAAGCAGAACGACGTGCAGTTCTACACGGAGGTGATCGAGGGCTCGCAGGCGCTGGACAACCGGCGGCGGTCCATGTACGACCCGGACGAGCTGGACGAGGAGAACCGTGAGCGCGCGCTGCGCGAGAAGCTCAACACGACGTTCAAGGAGTTCTGCCACAAGATGGAGGGCGTGTCGGAGCGCTACGGCAAGCCGGTGGTGTTCGACATCCCGTACCGCGAGCTCGGGTTCATGGGCACGCCGTTCAAGGAGATGGTGCTGCTGCAGCCGTCGGTGCACTGCTTGGTGAGCCTGACGGACATGCCGTTCTTCATCATTTCGCTGGACGAGGTGGAGCACGTGCACTTCGAGCGCGTCATGTTCTCGTCCAAGAACTTTGACGTGGTGTTCATCTTCAAGAACTTTGAGGTGATGCCCATGCGCATCAGCGCCGTGTCGACGGCCGAGCTGGAGCGCATCAAGGAGTGGCTGGACGACATTGACATCTGCTTCACGACGGGCACGGCCAACCTCAACTGGAAGAGCATCATGGCCACCATCCGCGCGGACCACCGCTTCTACCTCGAGACGGACGAGGACGGCGTGCCCAAGCCGGCGGGCTGGGAGTTCCTCAAGATGGAGGGCTCGGACGACGAGGACGACGCCGAGGAGGAGGCCGAGGACAGCAACTACTCGGAGGAGAGCGGTGGCGAGGACGACGACGACGAGTCGGGGAGCGACTCGAGCGGCTCGGACGAGTCGGACTTTGAGTCGCTCGTGGACGAGGAGTCGTCCAGCGCGCCGTCGGAGGACGACGACGACGCGCCCAGCTGGGAGGAGCTCGAGAAGGAGGCGCAGGCTGCCGACCGACTGCACGCGACCGAGAAGCGCCAGCGCGGCTCGGACGACGAGGACGACGCCGACTTCCGGCGCGCCAAGAAGAAGAAGAGCGGCAGCGGCGGCGGTGGCGTCAAAGGCAAGGGCAAGGGGCGGCGCTAGGGCCGAGAGCGAGCGAGGCCCAGCACGCGGGCGTGGCTGCAGTAGAAGGCCGTACCATCAATACTGTACGCTTGAGTCGGTTGCACTTTAAACGTTGATGCTGTGGGCGGCAACCATCCGCAGGGACCATCCGCAGGGATAGACACGCCATGGGCCTACAGACCGCGCCCGCCCGGGCCCTGCCGGCCCCCCGCAAGCTCCGCAAGGGGTGCTCGCTCCCCAAATGCGCGCAGCTGCCCGGCCAGTGCATGTACTGCGCGTGCGACGGCTGCTGCGGGGCGCGCCGCGAGGGCAACAGCCGCAGCGGTCGTCCGCAAGCGGACGTGTAACCACCAAAAATCTGTTTTATCAATAGCGGAATAAAAAGAGAAATACTTCAAGTATCCGCTGCGATTGGCCGAGAGGAAGATAGATATATTTTAACCAATCATCGTACGAATTTGGAAACTTGGTGATTTCGTATTCAATGGATAACCAGGGTACTATCCCCATTCTCCCTCGGTCGATCCTCCAGTCCTCCCGCCCGGCATAGGCCGCCCGCCGTCTGCCGCCGCCCTCTCCGCTCTCCGCCCCCGAGAGACTCGCCGGCCTCGACCAGACCCGAGGCCGCCCTCTCCGCCCGCGTTCCGTGTGTCGGCTGGTGGCCGCTCGCGCGCGCTTCGCTGCTGCGCCGCCATGCAGATCGAGACGCTGGGGTTCGCCATCTCGGGCGCGTTCACGCTGCTGGCCATCATTTTGTCGGGCTGGATCATCTGGACGCACCTGCTGTACAACCCGTCGGCGGGCATCCGCAAGCACGTGGTGCGCATCCTCATGATGGTGCCCATCTACGGGCTGACGTCGTACCTGGCGCTGGTCTTCAACGACCGCAAGCTGCTGTTCGAGACGGTGCGCGACTGCTACGAGGCCTTCGCGCTCTACTCGTTCCACTGCTTCCTCGTCGAGTACCTGGGCGGGCAGTCAGTGCTGGCCAGCACGCTGCGCTCCAAGGCGCAGATCGCGCACATGACGCCCTTCTGCTGCCTGCAGCCGTGGGCCATGGGCGGCAAGTTCCTGCGGCTCACGACCATCGGCATCCTGCAGTACATCCCGACCAAGCTGCTCATGTCAGCCATCATGCTCATCACGAGCCTCGCCGGCGTCTACGGGGAGGGCGACTTCCTCAACCCGTGCGTCTCGTTCGGCTACGTGAGCTTCATCCTGACCATCTCGCAGACGTGGGCGCTCTACTGCCTCGTGCTCTTCTTCCACGGCGCCTACGAGGAGCTGGCGCCCATCCGCCCGCTGCCAAAGTTCCTCGCCATCAAGGCCATCATCTTCTTCACCTACTGGCAGTCACTCATGATCAGCCTGCTCGAGACGGTCGGCGTCATCTCGGAGCGCTGGGACATCGGCTGCCCGCAGTGCTGGGACGCCAACAAGATCGCCTCGGCGCTCAACGACTTCGTCATCTGCGTCGAGATGCTCGGCTTCGCCGTCGCGCACCACTACGCCTTCGCCATTGAGGACTTCATCAGCGCTGCCGCCGGCGGCCTCGGCGGCGCGCTGCCCTCCTCCAACGTCAAGGCGCCGCTGCTTGCCAACTTTATGGACGCCATCAACGTCACGGACGTGTCGACCGACATCAAGAACTCGCGCAACGAGATCCTCACCAAGAAGCAGGCGCTCGCCGCAAAGTTCGACCGGCAAATGTCCTCCTCCCCCATGGGCGGCGGCGCCGGCGGTATGTTCTGACGGCGGGAGCTAAGGCGCTCTCTTTCTCTCTTTCCCCAAGTCCCGCCTCGACGTCCACCGCCAGCCACCGCCCGCGACTTTGACCGTAAATATACACTTGTGTGAAGTACTTGAAGTGCCAGGTAAAGGCACATGGGCGCCCGCTTCGTGCCGAGTCGTGAGCAAGCGCCTCGCGCGTCATTACGCCCTCACATTATCAACTTTTACATCGCCAAGATACGCGCCGCCTGCTCCACACGTCCGCCGGCCTCTCCTGTTCCACTAAACCAACCGAAACATGCACTTCTATCATTTCCCTTCGCTGGCGGCCACCGCTCGCTCTGCAGCGCACTCGGCACTCGGAACTCGCCGCGACCGCCCAGCGACGGCCGCGACCGGACGACGGCAGCCGAACGACTACCGGTGCTGGCGCTTGAGGAAGCGCAGCACCACGGGCCGCTTGATGGCGCGCAGCGTGGCCATCGACTGGTGGAAGGACGAGCCGTGGATGTCCATCGGGCCGATCCACGACAGCGTGTCGCCCACCGCCACCTTCTGCAGCATCGGGCCGCCCGACTCCAGGTCCACCTTGGTGACCTTGGGGACGTCGCTGTCCGAGCTGAACACGAGCCCGAGGTTCGCGTTCTCCCGCCACACCAGCTCATACTCGTTGTCCTTCAGCGGCGGACCGCGCGGCAGCGCGTAGTCGGCCTCCTCGACGCGAGCGGCGCTGCTCCCGCTGCTGCTGCTCCCGCCACTGCCGCTCGGGCCGAACCCCGTCGGGTGCGCGCGGCGGAACCGCAGGACGGCCGGCTTGGGCAGGCGCGAGAGATTCTCGAGCGTCTGCTTGAACTTGGGCTGCGGAACGATGCTCATGTTGTTCGCTGCAAATAAAATATCGCCCGGCTGCACGTGCTCGATGTTCTTGAGGTTGCTTGTACCCGTGACTCGCGCTACGACAGGGAAGCGGGTCGTCGGGTGCACGCGCAGCGTCAGCCCAAGCGCAGTGCCCTCCGGCCACACCACTTCGTAGACGTCGATGTCCTTCTCGCTTGACCTGGACAACGGGGACGGATGGCGCCCACTGTCATCCGACGGCGGGCCAGCAGACGGCAGGTTCTTGGCTGAGCGCGGCAGCGGCCGCAAGTTGGCGGCGGGATCGTTGCCATTTGCAGCTGGCATAGCGGGGTCGCTCGATGACTTGAGGACCGCGGCTTTGCGATGCTGCTGCTGTGAGCTCAGCGTGTCGAGGTTCTTGATCCGCGTGTGTGAGTCAGTGTTGTTGTTGTGTCGGCTGTCGCTTGAAACAGGGTGCTTTGGGTGATGCTGATGGTGGTGTTCGGCGGAGGTGGGCGAGCGGGCGTTGCTTTCGTTTGCACTGGGCGGAATCAGCTTTGGGGCGCGATCACCATTGCCGCTGGCTTTGGACGCTGCTGTGGCAGCTGCTGCAGCGGCGCTTGCGGCCTCCTGGTACTTCTTACTGTGGTAGTCCGAGTCGCCCCCTCCGCCAAACAATGAGTGCTTCTTGGTCTGGGCTCCGTCAGGAGACACCTTCTTCCCGTCTGTCAGGCCGTTCTTCCCGTTGCCCGAGTTCAGCGAATTCTCCTTGGCATACGCGCCAAGCGCAGCGATTTTCTTCAGCGGGTTGAAGCTGCGAGGGGCGGGCGCTACGGGCTTTGGCTGCGGAGGAGGCTGCGTCTGCGGTGGAGGCGGAGGTGGCGGCGCCGTGGAAGTCGGTGCTGCTTTGTACGCTGTCGAGGGCACTGTAGAAGATGAAGGCAAATCGCTTGTCGTCAGCAACTCCGCCTTGGGTGAGGACGCTGGCACAGGAGTCCGCGACTCCGCCGGCGCATCGAGCGGCCCTTTCTTGAAGCGAATGACCAGCGGGCGCTTGGCTGTACGCAGCTTGAGCAAGGCTTCGTGAAACGTCAGGTCTGTCGTTGCATCATCGTTGATCCACATGATCATGTCGCCCGAGCTGATGAACGACGCAATGTTGGGCACGCCCTTGGCCTTGACCTTGATCGACTTGGCACTTCCAACGTCGGCGACCACCATGTGGCCGTGCGCGTCCGGCTTGACGGTGAACGAGAGGGCCTGCTTTTTCTCCCACACGTGGTCGTACTCGTCGCCGGCCGGTTCAGGCCGCACGGACGTCTTCTTGTTGCCAGGACAGAAGTACAGAGCCACAGGCTTGGTGACCTTCTGCAGAAACTTGATGGCGGTGTTGAAGTTGCCATCCGCTGTGTTGTAGTTGCCGATCTGGACGAGGTAATGGCCGGGCTGCACGTCCTGAACCTGCGGCGAGCGGTTCTTGCCCGTGATGCGCGTGACAAGCGGGTACGCTACGTCTTTGCTTGCGATCAGACTGATGCCAAGGGGGCCGTCGAGCCACTTGATCTCGTATTTTTCGTCCAATTTGACCGCGGGGGGCGACGGGGATTTGTCGGCGTCCGCCTGCATCAGCTCCTCGAACTTGCTTGCCAGCTTCAGCGCGAGAGCGCTCGAGACTTCAGGCTGCACGGGCTTGACCACCATGGGGTCGCTCGTCAACCGGCGGAACACGAGCTTACAGGGCTTCGGGGCTTCCTTCAGGTAGTTGATCGCGTCGATGAACTCCATGTCGCGAGTAATCCGGTCGCCGATCTGGAGCAACAGGTCGCCGACCTCGACGAGATGGATGCCAACGATTGAGCTCTTGCCTGTGACCTTGGACACGGCCGGCATCATGCGCGACTGGGACATACGCAGGCGCAACCCGAGCAGTCCTCCTTCCCACACGAGCGTGCACATGTTGCCAGTAGTGCTCTGCGAGACGCTCGAGACGCTGCCGGAGACCGAGGCTAGCATGTCCAGTGATGAGCGCCGCATGAGCACGAAGTCCTCGTCGACGGCGTGCTCGTTCGGGTCGGACACGTCGATGTCGTCTGTTTTGGTGCTGTCGTCGCTGTCGTCGTCGTCGTCGACTCCGAGGTCGTCCAGGTCCAGGTCCAGGTCGAGATCCAGGTCGTCGAGGTCGTCGTCGAACGAGTCGCGCTCCTCGTCGTTGTAGTTCACGTTCATCAGGTGGCTCGTGTCGATGAGCTTGTTCTCTTCGCCAAAGTCCTCCAAGTCCATGTCGAGCGACTCGAGGATGTCGGCGAGCGAGTCGCGGCTGCCGCTAATGCTTCCGCTGCTGAGTCCAGGGCCAGCGCTGCCAGCACCGCTGCCGCTTCCGCCGGCGGCGGCGCCCTCGTCGTCGTCGCCGCTCGACTCGACCTGCCTCGAGAGACTGGCGCGCGTGTCCGATGAGGCCTTGCCCGACGGGATCATGATGAGGTCATCCAGCATGTCGAAGACGTTGTCGCCGAGGTCCGGCTCGACGCGCGAGAGCGAGGCCGTGAGCGAGGGGCGCGAGGCCATCGACGCCGCCAGCGACTGCCGCGCGCCGAGTTGCAGACTCATCTCCATCTGAAGCTGCATCTGCTGCTGGATCTTCTGGTGCAGATCGAGCTGGTGCGCAAGAAGCTCCTCGTTCGTCATGGCAGGCTCGCTCGCCGCCGCCTTGCCGCTGCCGCTCGCGCGGCTCTCGCCTTTGTTGCCACCGGCGCTGCCTCCGGCGCTGCTCCGGTTCGCGGGGCTCGCGGCATACATATTGCTAGCGCGCCACGTTCAGTCCGCGGGGCTGCGACGTCGGTTGGTCTGTGCGCTGCGAGTCAGCCAACGAGCGAACGAACTCCGCGCGAGAAGTCCGCGGGTCGGTCTTTCTTCTCGTTTCCGCGGCGCTGGAGAGCGAGGGCGTGGCGCAGAGGAGGAACGGGGGAGGGAGCGCTCGCGCGGGATGCGAAGCGGCTGTCAGGGGTAGAGGAGGCGGCGCGGCGGGCGGCGGAGGGGGCGAGGCGGCGTCGGCAAGCAGCGCGCCCTTCCTCTTCCGAGTGCGAGTGCCGGCGGAGGAAATGAAGGCGGTTCTTGCTCGTGCTCTCTGCTCCGCCTTACTTTACTCAAGTCAAAAGGGCCGCTGCCTCCCCTCCCTTCCCCCTGCACACTCTTATGGAATTCTGACCAATCAGAGCCGCAGGTGCACCGCCCACTTATCCACAGTGCGCGACTTTCGAGCGACGTTCGCGCGACCACTAAGCCGACACGACGACGCCCTCAACTGTCTTCTCCAGTGTGGACCACGTCAAGATCAGACCTGGGGCGCTAGTCGCGACCACAGTGGGCCACCACGTGACAGGCCCCAGTTGAGGTCCTCCACGGAGGCTGCTCAGCTTGAGGAGGAAACTCCCTCCCTCCCCACGAAGCCTCCATCGGAGGAGCTCCGTCCTCCTGCCTGCCCACATGGGATCGAGCTCACTGCCGACAGTATGGAGCGAGCGGACCCACCACCAGATTGGCCACGAATCTCCAGCTGTGACGCGCGGAATTCGACCGCGGCGACACGTCCGTCGCGAAAATACCCGCGCCGTTTCGCACCCGCCGCGTCACACCCATGCTTGTACTTAAAGGATTTGGCAGTTTAAGTCGGCGCGCCGACCGAGCAGAGCGCTCCTGTGGCGCCACTCTCGGTTGCGATGGCGTCCTGCCGCGAGGTGTTCAACGACGAGAAGGTTCTGCTCGCCATGGTCGGGCTGCCCGCTAGGTACTGCGTCTGTCTCCACCGCGTTGACTCGAGCCATCGGGACTGATCAACCGTGGGTCACCACCATCGCGGCGTTCGTGGCCAGAGGCAAGTCGTTCATCTCGCACAAGGTCGCCAACTTCCTCTCGTGGTGCGTACCCGTAGTACCACCATCGTGACGTGCTGTCGTGGGCGCCGCTGACCCGCCGCGCCCCTGCAGGCTGGGCGTCAAGGCCGACATCTTCAACGTCGGGTCGCTGCGCCGCCAGGTCTCGAACGAAAAGCACAGCTCCGACTTCTTCGACGCCAGCAATGCGCAGGCCAAGCAGCAGCGCGAGGAGCTCGCGTTCAGCGTGCTCGACAGCGCGCTGGAGTGGCTCGGTACGCTCTTCTGTACGCTCTGCGCCGCCGCCGCCGCGCCTCGATGGCATGCCTCATTGTGAGGTACCTCACTGACTTGTGAATGAACGGCCGGCAGCCGCCGGCGGTGAGGTCGCCATCTTCGACGCCACCAACACAACTCGCCACCGGCGCCTGCAAGTGCGAGAGCACTGTCGCAGCCACGCAGTCGACGTGCAGATCGTGTTCGTCGAGAGCATCTGCGACGACGCGCGGGTCGGGCGGTGCAGCATTCTACGTACCGGTCGAGGCGACCATTTTGTGCACGGGCTGGGCTGACTTGGACTTCCGTGTCTCCTGCCAGGTCCTGGAGACCAACCTCATGGAGAAGGTGACCAACTCGCCGGACTACCGGGACATGCCAGTTGACGAGGCCATGGCGGACCTAAGGTGCTGGCTACTACGTATGGTTGATTGAACGAGTCTCGGATGCTCATTTGACATGACCCAACGCCCGCACGCGCGCAACCAGGAAGCGTATCATCAACTACGAGAGCGTCTACGAGACGATCGAGGACGACGAGCTGAGCTACATCAAGCTGATCAACATGCAGTCGAAAGTCATCTGCAACCGCGTCCACGGGTGCTTGGCGCACCTGCTCACGCCCTTCCTCATGAGCATCCATGTCATGTACGTAACACCTCGCAGCATTGTGCCGCCGCTTGAGCGCAGCACTCAGCCGTCTGCGCCATGATATCCCGACAGCGACCGCCCTATCTACCTCTGCCGGCCGGGGCATTCCGACTGCATCGAGTCGCTGCTGTCGCCGAGAGAGCGCGGCGGCTCGTTTCGCAGTCGCGCGGCCCCAGCGAAGCTCAGCGGCGCAGGCGAGCGCTTCGCCCGGCAGCTTGGGGATCTGTTCGACCAAGAGGCCGCGAGTGTGGGGGCTGGTGGCAGCCAGCTTCGAGTTTACACGTGGTGCGTCCGTCGGCTGCAGCGCTGTCTTGCGGTGGTTGGTCGCGGACTTTCCGTTCCTTTCGGCTTTCGCAGCACCAACCCCCGCGCGCTCCACACCATCGCGCACTTGGGCGTCGACTACTGCCCCATGAGCGCCCTCAATAACGTCGACACAGGTGCGGTAGGCCGCAACAGTCGACCGAACGCAGGACGTACTGAGCAAGACGGACGATGGCCGGCGGGCAGGGATCTACGCGCACATGTCGCTCAAGGACATCCGCCGCGAGATCGCGGACCAGCTCAACGAGTGCAGTCTCGACCCCTTCACCTACCGTGACCACGGTGGGGAGTCGGTTGGGGACCTCGTGCGGGTGCGTCTTCTTCTTTTTCTCGTCCTCAATGCAATCTCAGGCTGAGCGAGGTCCGCTGCCAACTGGCGCTACCCCGCCTTCCTTTTAGCGCCTGTCGTCGTTTGTGGTGGAGCTCGAGCGGCAGCGGAAGCCCACGCTCGTCATCTCGCATCTACTGAGTCTGGAGGTGAGCGGTGTTGTGCAAACTACACTACACAGAGGGTGCGCCTCGTAGTTGAGATGCGTGGCTTGGCTTTACAGGTGTTGTACTGCTACTTGGTTGGGCGGCGGCTGGCGGACGGAGCAGACGAAATCCCGCAGCACGTCGTCATTAAGCTGACGCCGACGCAGTACGGCTGGAAGGAGCAGCGCTTCGACCTCAGTACCGGGGCCATTGTCGCCACCGAGCCTGTCGCTGCCTGATCCAAAGCGCCTCCGAGCCCGATCGCCGGGGCCGCTTCAAGGCGCCGGCGTCAGTTCCGCAGCCGGTGGAAACTGGTCAAGAACCATGCATGCTCCTGCATGTCACAGCAAATACACGGGGTCACTTGACGGTCGTTGCGACTGTGGGGCTTGAGCGCGAGCGATAGTATGCCCACCAGGTTAGAGCGGACCTCCCCGACCAGGCTAATCAGCAGCATGTCGAGCATGAACCGCAGCACGAAGAACGGATGCGGTAGCAGCAGAACGAGCGACCAGATGTCCGAAAGGACCAGCACTGCGTCGCATGCGTCGAATGACGCAAGTAAGGTCAGCTTCAAACGTCGCCAGCCATGAGCAGAGTGTGGCCCTTACCGAGTGTGTACAGCGTCAGCAGGAGGGCGTAATTGGTGTACACTGCGACGACAGCGAACACGTTGCACACCGACGCGACCGCTAGCAGCTTCCCGCCCACGGAGCGCACGCGCTCGCTGTTTGCAGAGCCGACGACGGCCGTGAATGCGTCGACGTGGAACCACGCATCTGCACGAGACACGGTGTGCGTGAGTCGCTCCTCGCAACGCAGCTGCCTCGTCGCTCAGCCTTGAAGAGCACGCACCCTGCCCGCCCGGTAAGAGGAGCACTGCCGTCGCGAGCATGTTCACGAGTGCGCCGATCACAACGTTTATCTAATAGCGCCCCGGCCACACGGAACACAAGCGCCAAGCCACGTGAGAGCGCGTCGCCACCCGGCACTAGAGGCTGCGCTGCTGCTTGCCCGAAGCCTGCGAAGGCGCGTCTTGCTCGCTTCGTCGTCCAGCGCGTTGGACGTGACCAGGATCTGGTTGGCAAGCCACCGCGTCAGCGCACAGGCACACGGGCGGTTGACAAGACAGCGGCGCACTCGTGGCAGTCGTTCCCTGCGCGCGCCTCTCTCCGGCGCGACCGACGCCGACCGGAGGCTCCCCGCCGATTCGTCATGCTCCCTCGACGAGTGGGGGCGCACCGGGATGCCCAGCTTGGACTGTCCGCCGAGCGTTACGAGCTGGGCCGGCGTCGTGTGCTGCTGCGGTGAGTCCCCGGGCTGCCCGGACGCGCCTCGAGGCCGATGGAACAGCAGCTGCTGCCCCGACAGGTCCGGCCGCCGGAAGAACACCATCCGCTTCTCATCGCGGCCATGGCCACCGCCAGGCGGGCCGCCTGTGTCGTCCGCCGTCGCGTCGTGGAGCTGCTCGTCCGCCGTCTCCATCATCGTAGGTATCCTACTGCGCTTGCTCAGAAGTATACCGCCGTGCAGTCGATGGCCGATGTATGCAGTTATCCGGATAGGTCGCAACTTGAAGTGCTCGCTGGAAATAGCCAGGAGCACAGGCGGAGCTCCTTCCTTCCGTTTCGCCCCCACCCCGGACGCAGCTATTGCATCACTGCTGCTCTCCAGATCGCACCAGTCTTCCCTGCACAAGCCAGCCGTCCGCTGCCCGCCTTGCTCTGTCACTTCCTCCATCCCTCGCTCCCAGCGACAACGCAGCCATGGAGGGGAGCCGGCGGCTGTTGGGCGGGCGTACGTCCCCCTCCTCTCGATCTGGAGGAACTCGTCACATTCCTTAGCCTGTCAGGACTGACACGCCCCATTCTGACTCGCCGCCACCAGACAACGGGGCGCCAGAGACCAACCCGTTCACGCTGCCATCGGACGAAGAGGTGTTCCGCATGCGCGAGTCGGAGAACCAGCGCAAGGAGGAGGTGGGTCGCGTGGCCCCCTTGCTTTCGGATCGGCGCTGTGGCTGAGCGCTCGCCCCGTGCGCCTTCACGCAGGAGAAGCGCAACCGTTCGAGCCTCAAGATCTACGAAAAGGGCACGGCGTCGTCCAAGATGGGCAACATCCGCCGCGCCCGCGTGGACGACTCGGTACTCCCCGTTTCCGGCTCCGCCTGCGCTCTCGGGTGACTGACGGGTGACTGAGGCCATAGGCGACGGGGAATGACGGCTTGTCTGCGTGGGTGTGACTCGGACAGCCCCCCGGCGCGGACGGGTACCAGTCGTCGCAGTCGCGGCAGACCCGCGGCCTGGTGGCGGCGGCGACGGCGGCCATCTCGAGCGACCGGCTGCGCGAGAAGGAGAACATGGCGGACTTCATCGCCAAGAAGCGCGAGATGTTCCTGGTGCAGATGTCGCTCGACACGAAGCGAGAGGAGATCCGCAAGCTGGAGGAGAAGGCGCAGCTGAAGGAGGAGGCGCTCAAGAAGAGCGAGCTCATGCTGGAGGAGGACGCCGTGCGCTTCGACACGTTCCTCAAGGAGAACGACAAGAAGGCGCACGAGGCCATCAAGCGCGCCGAGAAGGAGACCAAGGCCAAGGCGGACAAGGTGCAGGAGATCAAGAAGCTCAACCAGCAGATCCAGCTCGTGCAGAGCGACATGTCCAAGCTCTCGGAGCAGCTGCAGGACTGTCTGCAGTACAAGGCCTTCCTGGACGAGCTCACGCCGCCCGAGTACGAGGCGGAGCAGCGCGACAAGAAGCGGCAGCGGCAGCTCCAGCGGCTGCAGCGGCGCAAGGACAAGGCCATGGCCGAGTGGGAGGCGCAGAAGGCGCGCGTGTTGGCCGAGGCCGAGGAGCGCGAGCGTGCCGAGCGCGACAAGCCCGACAAGGACGGCAAGAGCGGCAAGAAGAAGGCCAACCCGGACAAGCCCGCGCGCGGGACAGGGGCGAGCCTGCCGCCCATGCCCAGCGTGGAGAGCATGCCGCTGAGCAGCAGCGGAGAGGAGATCCCCATGTACTTCCAGCAGCCACAGCAGCTGCTCGACATGTTCACGGCGCTGGAGGAGAGCAACCTGTTCCTGATCCAGAACAGCCAGGAGACGGAGCAGACGCTCGAGGAGCTCAAGCAGACGTTCCGGGAGACCAAGAAGACGATGGACCGCAAGACGCAGGCGCTCAAGACCAACATGGATGCGCTGCAGCAGCAGATCCGCCAGGAAGAGAGCAAGGCCGGTCAGCTGCGCCAGCGCTCGCAGGGCGGCTCGGGCGAGAACGCGCAGGAGCGCATGCTCAAGGAGCTGCAGGACCGCGTGCTCGAGGTGTACAAGCGCTGCGGGTTCGACGCCGAGGCCAACTCGTCGACGCTCTACATGCTGACGGATCTGGAGGCGCGGCTGGAGGACCTGCTGAGCGCGATCGACCAGATGCCCGAGGAGTACGTGGCCAAGGCCGAGAAGGAGAAGGAGAAGGAGCGGCGCGAGCGCGTGCGGCAGGAGCGCATCTCGCAGCAGCAGAAGATGTACGAGGAGCGCATGAAGAAGTCCATGGAGCGCAGCATGCAGGCGCCCAAGAAGCGCAAGGGCCGGCAGGTCATGTGGCGCTCGCAGCCCGAGCGCCACCTCGCGCTCGCCGAGGATGACAGCAAGGTGGACCAGGGCGACGAGGCCGACCTCCAGCACTTTGTCTGGTAGACACAAACAAACATGTATGCAGGCCCCGTCATCTTCTACAGACTGTCTAGTCCATGGGCTAAACGAAACGCACAAGGCAAGTCTCTTGGCATCGACTCGGTGCCTGACTAGCTGGGGAGCGGGGCGAGGCCACCACCGCCGCCGCCGCCGCCGCCGCCGCCGCGACGCCCCCTCACTGCCGCTCGAACACGAGCTCGCCGGCGATGTACGTCTGGACGACCTCGAGGCTGTCGTCCAGCAGCACAAAGTCGGCGTCGGCGCCAAAGGCGAGCGAGCCCTTGCGCGCGGCCACCTGCCCGCCCAGCGCCCGCGCCTGGTGCGTGGACGCGGAGGCCAGCGCCTGTTCCAGCGCGCAGCCCGTGTACTCCATGAGCCGGCGCACGCACGTGGCCATGGTGACGATGCTGCCGGCCAGCGTGCTGGTGCCTGCCACGTACGCGGCGGTGTCCCTGACATCCATGCGCGTGCCGGCGAGGTCGTATGTGCCCGGGGCCAGGCCCATGCCGGCGATGGCGTCTGTGACGAGCAGCAGCCCCTCCGGGTGGCACCGCTCGATGATGCGCGTGGCCGCCGGGTGCGAGTGCACGCCGTCCAGGATCATGCCGTAGTGCGGGCGGCGGTCGTTGCGCCCGAGGAGCCCGATGAGCCCCGGGTCGCGGTGGTGGAACGGGCCCATGGCGTTGAACACGTGCGTGAGCATGGACACGCCGCAGTCCACGGCGCGCATGGCCTCGTCCACCGTGGCGACTGAGTGGCCGGCGCTGGCCACCACACCGCGCTGCACGAGCCCACGCACGGCCTCCAGCGCGCCCTCGAGCTCGGGCGCCAGCGTCACGATGGCCACGTCCTCGAGCGACCCGTAGCACTGCAGCAGCGACTCGACGCCGCACGAGGGCGACCGCAGCACGGCCACGTCGTGCGCGCCGCGGCGCTCGGGGCTGATGAACGGGCCCTCGAGGTGCATGCCGAGGATGCGCGCGCCCGCCGCGGGCTGGCCGCCGCGCTCGCGCTCCTCCTGGCGCCGCAGCACGCGCCGCAGCGTGGGCAGCACCTGCGCGTACAGCTCGGGCTCGGACGACACGAGCGTGGGGCAAAAGCCCGTGACGCCCGAGGCCAGCAGGCGGCGCGCGACGAGCTCCACCTGCTCCTCCGTCAGGCTCGGGTGCGAGAAGTCGAAGCCGAACGCGCCGTTGATCTGCACGTCCAGGAAGCCGGGCGCGAGGATGCCGCCGCGGCCGTCCACCACGCGCTGCGGCGCGTGCTGCGCGTCCGAGCGCGCCGCCCAGAAGCGCGTCTCCGGGTCGATCACCTTGCCGTCGGCCGCCCACAGGTCGCACTCGACCAGCCGCCCCTCGCGCAGCACGCGCACGTTGGTCACCTTGAGCACGCTCATGGAAGGAATCGGTCGCTTGGGTTATGAGGTCTCGACAGGCAAGTCATAGAAATGATGCGTCCGTCGACTTTTGTTCGTGTACTGTGTGTGCACAGTACACAACAAAAGTCGACGATTGTCTCACCAAGAATCAAGATCCACAAAAGAATCAAGATCCACTTCACTTTTTACCTCTTAAGCGCCGAACCAAGCATGCGCCTGATCATCGAGGAGGACCAAGCGGCCGTGGGCCTGTGGGTCGCGTCCTACGTCCGCAAGCGCATCACCGACTTCCGTCCGTCGGCCGAGCGGCCGTTCGTGCTGGGCCTGCCCACGGGCAACTCGCCGCTGGTCGCCTACCGCAAGCTCATCGAATTCCACAAGGCCGGCGCGCTCAGGTGGGCGGGCGGCGCGCGTGCTTGGCATCCGTGCGCGTGGTGACAGACTGTCTAACCTCTTAGCTCGCGGCCCGATGCGCCGGCAGCTTCCAGCACGTGGTGACGTTCAACATGGACGAGTACGTGGGCCTCCCGCAGACGCACCCGGAGAGCTACCACGCCTTCATGTGGACCAACTTCTTCCAGCACGTCGACATCAAGTACGTCCCCACGCGCGGCGCTTGGATAGAGGTGCAGCGACTGCGGAGGGCAGCCCGTTGACTCACGCGCGCTGGTGCCCAGGCGCGAGAACGTGCACATCCTCGACGGGAACGCCGCCGACCTGGAGGCCGAGTGCGCCGAGGTGCGCCCTTGCGCCGCTCTACGCGTTGACTGACCCAACGCCCGCGTCGCTGACGTCGTGCGACGCCCCGCAGTACGAGCGCAAGATCGCGGCGGCGGGCGGCATCGAGCTCTTCCTGGGTGGCATCGGGCCCGACGGCCACATCGCCTTCAACGAGCCGGGGTCGTCGCTCACGTCCCGCACGCGCGTCAAGACGCTGGTGCGGCGCTGGGCCACTCCGCTCGCACGAGCGCTCCTTCAGCTGGAGCTCCACTCGCTGGCAAGGAATGGGGACTGACGCGCGCCTTCTCTCTTGGCCGAACGCAATGCGCAGGCGTACGACACGATCGTGGCCAACTCGCGATTCTTCGACAACGACATCCGCAAGGTGCCGACCATGGCGCTGACCGTGGGCGTGGGCACCGTCATGGACGCGCGCGAGGTCGTGGTCATCATCACGGGCATCGCCAAGGCCTACGCGCTGTACAAGGTGGTCGAGGAGGGCGTCAACCACATGTGGACGGTCTCCATGGTGCAGCTGCACCAGAAGTCGTGCATCGGTGCGAGCTCTTCCGTCGCCATGATGCGATTCCTGTTGACCCGCGTACTGACCCGGCTCAACCGCAGTGTGCGACGAGGACGCAACGATGGAGCTGCGCGTCAAGACGGTCAAGTACTTCAAGGGCCTGCGCGAGACGCACGCCAAGATGCTGCTCGACGCGTGAGTGAGTCCCTAAGAGGGCGGGCGAGTTGATGGCAGGAGGTTCACATACATTTCGCTCGCTTTTGTCGATGCTGTCAGTTATCGGTAGTTGAATCTTGGCATTACAGTGCTGGCCATAAGTATATGAGTTCATGTTTTTCGCCCGTCATGCAGCCAATAAGATCGCTAGAGAGCTAAAAACGCGTCAAAAGGCCCTAAAACCGTGTTGAAGACGCTGGTGGCATTTTTTCCCGCACTTGAATT
>JAADXZ010000206.1:0-32624 GCA_023338055.1 Phytopythium mirpurense | reverse complement strand
CTGCCCACACCTTCGCAGTCGGCATTCTCCCGTCGCTCGCTCCGAGTCGCTCGCCGTCGCCGCGGGCGTCACAAACGCAGCGCACGCGCGGACACCGTCCCATGATCGTATCTCCCGTCCGAGGTCACTTTCTGTTTGAAGTCGGCTGCTTTACGGGATCGCAACGTACTGTAGTTCACTGAATAGTGCCAAATTTTACGGTACTTTCACGCAACGTTCACGTAACCTTCGCGTCACTTTGGATCTGTTGGGTGAGTGGCTCGGCGAAAAGGAAAAGGAGCAACAAGCAAGCGAGGGATAGCAAGGCAGCAAGCGCGGAGGACTACAAGATGCTCGTGCGCGTGGTGCTCCGCTGCGCCGCTAACGCCAAGCGCGCCACTCCCCTAGCCCTGGCGGTGCGTCGCCTGGCGACGTCTGCGGCTCCCGAGGGCCCTAGCGCTGTGGCGGGGCCCACGGCGGAGACGATCTTGGCCAACATTGGCCGCGACGTGCCGCTCAAGGTGGTGCCGCGCGAGGCCCGGCGCCAGGCGCGCAAGCTGGCCAAGAAGGCCGGCGCGGGCGACGCCCAGCACGGCGTGCGCACGGCCTCGCTGCCCAGCCGGATATCGCTGGCGCTGCTCGCGGGCAGCATCACGGGCTCGGTCCTGTGGCACTTTGTGCTGGACGAGGCGCTCAAGAAGTCCATCGCGGACACGGTCGGCGCCACGTTCCTCGGCGACGTGTACGCGTTCGCCGAGAAGAAGGTCGACGAGGTGCTCAAGCCCTGGAAGGACCCCTCGCGCGCCAAGCTTCTGCCGGTAACGCTGCTCTTTCCGGCTGTATGCTCGTGTCGCTTGACTGTCGAACTCACCGGAGGAGGGATGATGGTGGTCGCAGGACTGGCCGCTGCCGCAATTCCCGGCCAACACGCCACCCGTGCCGGTGCTCGTGCTCGACCTGGAGGACACGCTCGTGCACTCGGAGTGGAGCGTACGTGGCTCTCTATCTATCCATCTTTTGCTCTTTGACTGGGTTGGTGGCAATAGTTAACGGAGGTTGCAATGTACCAGCGCAAGCACGGATGGCGCCACGCCAAGCGTCCTGGCGTTGACGAGTTCCTCGAAGAGCTGTGCCAGGTATTACATACCCAATGCCCTGCAATGGATCTATTGCACATGTGAGTCGGTCGCTAACGTCGTGATTGGCGCTGCAGTACTACGAGATCGTCATCTTTTCGCAAAACTACGGCGCCGAGGAGATCGTGGCCAAGCTCGACCCGAAGGTTCGTGCCCATGCTTTCCGACAGTGCGTATCCAGTCCAACAGCCACTAACGTACACTCATGTGTTGTATCTGCTGTGGTGGCGGCCAGCAATGCGCGCTGCACGTGCTCTCTCGAGACGCGACGCGGTACCTGGACGGCGCGCACGTGAAGGACTTGTCGGGCCTGAACCGCGATCTGCGGCAGGTGGTGATCGTGGACGACGACCCGGTGGCGTTCCAGCTGCAGCCCGAGAACGCCATTCCCGTCAAGCCGTTCACGGACGGCCGCGACCGCGAGGACCACGAGCTGAAGGACCTGATCCCGTTCCTCCGGGCGCTGGCGGCGGAGCGCGTGCCCGACTTCCGCGTCGTGCTGGAAGAGTTCAAGGACTCGGACGGTGTGGTCCGCGACGTGGCGTCCAAGTACAATGCGCGCGTGCGGGCGCTCGAGATGCAGAAGGAGCAGCAGAAGCAGAAGGGCCTCGGCGGGTTCATTAGAGGGCGGCTGCCGCACCACCCGCCGCCCCGCATCGCCGGCATGTGAGTCGTGAGCTTCGACAAGGGAGAAAGGAGAGAGGAGAGCAACGAGCAGAGCCACTGAAGTGTCTTGCCAGCAGCAGCAGAAGCAGCCTGAAACAGACAGTTGCAGCCATGCATGCCATTCGTTGGTCTTGACATGTGTGTGTGTGTGTGTGTGACTTGTGCTCATCAAACGTAGGCTTGTGTCAATAACGGTACACTGTGCCTGCATTTTTGGACTTCTTCAAGTACTCCAGAATGCGTGCGAACCATCACTCTTACTCAATCGTTTCTTGTTTCGCTGGAGCTTTTGGCGCCAAGCGACGCCGAGCCCAGACTCCCTCTTGGGCGTCGGTTCACGCCCGCCGCCGCCCCCTGCCGCCATGTACAGTGCTCGCTCGCGCGATCTCCATTGGCTAAAGAGTCGGCGAGGCCTCGCTGCATGAGGAGAGGCGCCTCGCGCGCCCCGGACCGTCCAGCAGCAGCATGTGGAACCCGCGCATGCAGTGGGTGGCCCAGCGGATTGTCGACACGTTCGAGCCGGGCGTGACGCCGGCCGACGTGAGCGACTTCCTGAACGCGGCGCACGTGCGCAAAGCGTTCGAGGACCTGCTCGCGGGCCGCGAGCCGTCCAAGGTGTTCATACACCTGCTTCCAGGCGGCGGGAGCGGCGCAAACGCCACCGAGGCGAGCAGCAATGCGGCGGCGACTGTTACTGCTACCACTACCACTACCACTACCACTACCACTACCACTACCACCACCACTACCACTACCGCTACCACTACCGCTACCGCCACCACTACCGCTGGAGCGAGCAAGCTGTGCGTGTCGCTGGGCACGTCGGTGCCCATCCGCGCCAAGTGCTGCTTCTTCCTGCGCACGACGGCGGACGGCAAGCCCGTGGACGCGCAGAAGCCGAGCGACAACGCCGTGTGCTACGGCGAGCTGGCGCCCAACATCCTGCGCGACCTCGAGACGACCATCAACGCGCTCTTCTCGCCGCTGCTCAAGGCCAAGGACGAGTGGGGCAAGGCGGACGCGGACATGAAGAGCGAGTTCATGGCCGAGTCGGACAAGTTCGCGAGCGACCTCAAGGAGGCGCTGAGCAGCATGGACAGCGGGCTCGAGCTGCGCCGGCCGGACCGCGAGGTGCTCGCCGAGGCGACCAGCAATGCCATGCAGGGCGCCAACGGCGTTCGCATCCTGCAGGCGACCGACTCTCCGCGACTCATCGCGCACTACGAGGAGGTGCTCAAGGAGTGGTGCGACGTCATCTCGACGTACCTCGAGACCAACATGGTGAGCGACGGCAAGAACGGCAGCACCGACCCCGTGGTGGACGACGACGGGCCCATGGGTGAGCTCGAGCACTGGCGGCGGCGCATGCAGCGGCTCACGAGCATCACGGAGCAGCTCAAGATGAACGAGTACAAGGACGTGTTCAGCGTGCTGAGCCGCACGACCAAGAGCGTGAGCGACGATGCCAAGCAGCGCATCCAGACGCTGCTGCGCCGCTGGAAGCAGATCGACATTGGCATCACCGAGGCCGCTAACGAGGCCAAGGACAACGTCAAGTACCTCTTCACGCTCGAGAAGTTCATCGTGCCGTTGTACAACGGCACGCCGAGCTCCATCGTCGACACGCTGCCGGCGCTCATGAACTCGATCAAGATGATCCATTCGATTGCGCGCTACTACAACACGACGGACCGCATGGCCAACCTGTTCACCAAGATCACCAACCAGATGATCGCCAACTGCAAGCACTGCGTCACGGGCGGCGAGTCGTACGAGGTCATGTGGGACAAGGACCCGGAGGAGCTCGTGCGGCACTTGGACGCGTGCCTGAAGCTCAACGAGGCGTACCAGCAGCAGTACCGCGTGACCAAGGACAAGCTGTTCGCGACGCCCAAGGGCAAGCAGTTCGAGTTCAACGAGATGAAGATCTTTGGTAAGTTCGACCTCTTCTGCCGGCGCGTCATGAAGCTCATCGACATGTTCACGACCATCCACCAGTTCTCGTCGCTCGGCCAGCACAAGCTCGAGGGCATGGAGGACATCATCGCCAAGTTCAACGCCATCATCCGCGAGTTCCAGTACCGCAACCACGATCTGCTCGACTACAAGAACAACCGCTTCGACCGCGACTACGTCGAGTTCAACGTGCGCATCTCGGACCTCGAGGGCCTGCTGCAGAAGTTCATCAACGACTCGTTCGAGAACATCACGTCGATCGAGCACTCGCTCAACCTGCTGCGCAAGTTCCAGGCCATCCTGCAGCGCGAGAACCTCAAGTCGGACCTCGACTCCAAGTTCAACGTCATCTTCCAGAACTACGGGCTCGAGCTCGAGCACGTGCTGCAGCAGTACGAAAAGTACAAGCAAAGCCCGCCGTACCCGCGCAACCTGCCGCCAGTCGCGGGCAACATCACATGGTCGCGGCACCTGCTCAAGCGCATCGAGGAGCCCATGAAGAAGTTCGAGTCCAACCAGAACGTGCTGGCCAGCAAGGACGCCAAGCGCATCATCCGCATGTACAACAAGGTGGCGCGCACGCTCGTCGCCTTCGAGTACATCTGGTACCAGGCCTGGGTGCAGTACATTGACACGGCCAAGGCTGGGCTGCAGGCGACGCTTATCATCCGGCACCCGGAGGACAACAAGCTGTACGTGAACTTTGACCCGGAGATCCTGCAACTGCTGCGCGAGGCCAAGTGCCTCGACCGCATGGGCATCGAGATCCCCGAGGCCGCCAAGATCGTGCTGCTGCAGGAGGACAAGTTCAAGAACTACTACAACGAGCTGCAGTACGCGCTGTCCGAGTACGACCGGATCGTGGGCAAGGTCATCCCGGTCACGGCCATGCTGCTGCGCCCGCACTTCAACGACATGGAGTTCAAGCTGCGCCCGGGCATGATCACGCTCACGTGGACGAGCATGAACATCGAGGCGTACCGGAACCACATCCACAGCGGGCTGCAGCACCTGGAGGAGCTGGTGACCAACATCAACGACATCATCGAGAACCGCATCGAGAAGAACATGCGCATCGTGTCCAAGACCATGCTCGTGGACCTGCCGGTGGACCAGTCCTTCTCGCTCGACGAGTTCGTGTCCATGCAGGCGGCCAACATCAAGCGAGCGGGCGCGCTGCTCCAGGGCAAGAACATTGAGGTGGAGAACGCCGTGGAGGACCTGCTCAAGATCATTATGCAGTACCCGCTCGACTCGCACATTGAGGGCGTGTCGAGCGACGAGGCCAGCAAGCTCAAGAAGCACTACAACCACTTCATGTACCAGGCGCTGCTGCACAGCACCAAGAACTCGCTCAACACGGTCAAGAAGCGCGTGGCCTCGCGCGCCGTCGCCACCGTCTTCACCATCGAGCGGCCATTCTTCGAGGTGGACGTGCTGCTGAGCGTGCCGCGCGTCCAGCTGCACCCGTCGCTGGACGAGATCCAGCTGGCGATCAACAAGGCGGCGCAGACGGTGCTGAGCTGCTCCAAGGAGCTGCTGGACTGGGGCCAGAGCGACTTTAGCTCGGGCGGAGGAGCCGCAGGGGGCGGAGGGGTCAACGGCACGGGAGCGTCTTCGAACGCCGGCAAGGTCACCTTCTTCGACCGGATCACCAAGGACATTGAGATTGTGCGCGTGG
Organism: Phytopythium mirpurense; assembly: GCA_023338055.1. NCBI lineage: Eukaryota > Oomycota > Peronosporomycetes > Pythiales > Pythiaceae > Phytopythium > Phytopythium mirpurense. Next base: position 27,206 of record JAADXZ010000206.1, on the reverse strand, counting down.
TGCTGCTGCTCACCGGGAGCGTCCAGGGCCTGCGCAACAACGTGACCGAGTACCTCGGATCGTTCAAGCGGCACGAGTGGCTCTGGATGGACAACAAGGACGGGGCGTACGAGGACTTTTTGAAAAAGAGCCCCGAGCTGCAGGACTTTGAGAAGAAGCTCAAGTCGTTCGTGGAGATCGACGAGGAGATCTCGGGCATGGCGTCCTTGCACGTGATCGGTGCGCTGTCGCTGAGCACGCGCAACATCAAGCTGCAGCTCAAGCACGAGTGCTCGCAGTGGAAGCTCAAGTTCTCGGACAACCTGCACAACCAGGCGCGGCGCAAGATGGAGTCGCTGACCGAGTACTTTCGCTCGACCATGGGCAAACTCAACCGCAAGGTGGTCGACCTCGACTCGCTGCGCTTCGTCATGAACCTGCTCAAGGAGGTGCGCGCGAGAGAAAGCGGCATCAACATGGAGATCAACCCGGTGCTCGACATGTACGAGATGCTCGAGTACTACCTGCCCGACGGGTTCATGGAGAAGGAAGAGATGGACCAGAAGTCGGTGCTGCGCAGCAACTGGCGCAAGCTCATCCACCACGCCGAGACGCGCACGGACGAGCTGAGCAAGACGCAGGCGGGCTTCAAGCGCGGGCTGCTGCGCGACATCAAGGAGTTCATCGTGGATGTCAAGCATTTTCGCGAGGACTACCTCGCGAACGGCCCCATGGTGATCGGCATCCCTCCCGCGGAGGCGGTCGAGCGACTCAACAGGTACAAGGAGGAGTACAAGATCCGCGAGCGCAAGTTCGAGCTGTACTCGTCGGGCGAGGAGCTATTCGCGTTGCCCCGCACGACGTACCCGGAGCTCGAGTCGACCAAGAAGGAGCTGCAGCTGCAGGACAAGCTCTTCGGGCTCTACACGGACGTGCTCAACACGATCGAGGAGTGGAAGCAGATCCCGTGGCTGTCGGTCGCCGAGCGCGTGCAGGCCATGACAGAGAAGGTGGACTCGTTCTCTTCGCGCTGCAAGAAGATGCCGGCCAAGCTGCGCGAGTGGGAGGCGTACACGGACCTCAAGAGGATGATCGACGAGTTCACGGACGTGTTGCCGCTGCTGCAGGAGCTGAGCAAGGAGTCCATCAAGCCGCGCCACTGGGAAGCCGTCATGGACAAGACGGGCACGCACTTGGACGTGACCGCGCCCGACTTTAAGCTGCAGGCGCTCATGGACGCCAACATTGTGCACTTCAAGGCGGACATTGAAGAGATCACGGACGGCGCCGACAAGCAGCTCAAGATCGAGGTGCAGCTGGGCGAGATCTCGGCGCGCTGGGAGACGGAGGAGTTTCAGTTCAACGACTGGAAGAGCCGCAACATCCCGATCCTCAAGGCCGTCGTGCCCATCGTCGAGGAGCTCGAGGAGACGCAGATGAACCTGCAGACGATGCTGTCGATGCGCCACGTGCTGCCGTTCAAGGAGGTGGCGCAGCAGAAGCTCGAGCAGCTGTCCGACACGTCCGAGACGCTCGAGCGCTGGATCAAGGTGCAGCTGCTCTGGTGCTCGCTCGAGTCAGTCTTTATGGGCGGCGACATTGCCAAGCAGATGCCAATGGAGGCCAAGAAGTTCCAGAAGGTGGACAAGGACTGGGCCAAGATCATGGGCAAGTCGGTCGAGATCAAGAATGTGGTGCAGTGCTGCGCCAACGAGCTGCTCAAGTCGTGCCTGCCGACCATGTACTCGGAGCTCGAGAAGAGCCAGAAGAGCCTCGAGGGCTACTTGGAGCAAAAGCGCAACAAGTTCCCGCGCTTCTACTTCGTATCCAACCCTGGGCTACTCATGATCCTGTCGCAGGGCAGCGACCCGCTGAGCATGAACGAGCACTACGAGAAGGTGTTTGACTCGATTGAGAAGGTCTACCACGACAAGAAGGACAAGACGATCATCCACACCATGACGTCGGGCGTCGAGGAGGTGCGCTTCTCCCAGGTCGTCAAGGCGCAGGGAAACATTGAGGACTGGCTCGCGACGCTGCTGCGCAGCATGCAGATCACCATGAAGGACATTTGCCGGCAGTGCGCCATGGACATTGGCGTGGTCGGCAACGACCTCAAGCGCCTGCGCGAGTTCGTGGACCGCTACGTGGCGCAGTTCTCGCTGCTGGGCATCCAGATGATGTGGACGTACGACATCCAGACGGCGCTCGAGCAGTGCCGCGCCAAGAAGAACATCATGAAGGACACGAGCACCAAGCAGGCCATGGTGCTGACCGAGCTGTCCAACTGGTGCCTCACGGACCTCGGGTCCAAGCAGAACCGCATCAAGATCGAGACGCTCGTGACGATCCACGTGCACCAGCGAGACGTCATCACGGACCTCGCGACGCTGTACAAGCAGAAGAAGATCTCGGACCCGAACGACTTTGAGTGGCTCAAGCAGGCGCGCTTCTACTGGCGCCCGAGCAACGCCGACGAGTTCAACGCCGACGGCGCCTGCGTCATCTCCATCACGGACGTCGACTTCAACTACCAGTACGAGTACCTCGGCTCCAAGGAGCGCCTCGTGGTCACGCCGCTCACGGACCGCTGCTACATCACGCTCGCCCAGGCGCTCGGCATGTACTTTGGCGGCGCGCCGGCGGGCCCGGCCGGCACCGGCAAGACGGAGACAGTCAAGGACCTCGGGCGCACGCTCGGCATCTACGTGGTCGTGACCAACTGCACGGACCAGCAGAAGTACACGGACTGCGCCAAGATCTTCAAGGGCTTGTGCCAGGGCGGGCTCTGGGGCTGCTTCGACGAGTTCAACCGCATCTTGCTGCCGGTGCTCTCGGTCGTCGCACAGCAGGTGCTCGCGATCCAGAACGCCAAGAAGACGGGCGCCAAGTTCTTCCAGTTCCCGGGCGACCCGCAGAACATTTTGCTCACGCCCGTGTGCGGATACTTCATCACGATGAACCCAGGCTACGCTGGTCGCCAGGAGCTGCCGGAGAACCTCAAGGCGCTCTTCCGAGGCGTGGCCATGATGGTGCCCGACTTTGAGATCATCATGAAGGTCAAGCTGTGCTCCGTCGGGTACTCTGAGTACCAGGAGCTCGCGAAAAAGTTCTTCATCCTGTATAACACGTGCAAGGAGCAGCTGTCGGCGCAGAAGCACTACGACTGGGGCCTGCGCAACATCCTGGCCGTGCTGCGCAGCGCCGGCAAGATCAAGCGCGACAACCGCAACGACTCGGAGGCCAAGCTGCTGTACCAGACGCTGCGGGACATGAACCTGTCCAAGCTCGTGGCGCAGGACGTGCCGTTGTTCCTGTCGCTGCTCGCGGATCTGTTCCCGACGATCCAATTCCCGCCCAAGGGCTCGTACCCGGAGCTGCAGGCGGCGCTCCAGGTCGAGATCGACAAGGCGGGGCTCGTGGACCACCCCGGGTGGTTCAACAAGGTCATCCAGCTGTACGAGACGCAGCTCGTGCGCCACGGCATCATGCTCGTGGGCCCGACCGGCGGCGGCAAGACCAAGATCTTCGACATGCTCATGCAGGCGCTGACGGTCACGACGGGCATCACGCACAAGCAGTCCAAGCTCAACCCCAAGGCGATCCGCGCGGCCGAGATGTACGGCGAGGTGGACGCCATGAGCGGCGAGTGGACCACGGGCGTGTTCGCGGCCATGTGGGCCAAGTACAACAACAAGAGCAACAAGTTCATCATGTGGATGACGTGCGACGGACCGGTCGACGCCATCTGGATTGAGGACCTGAACACGGTGCTGGACGACAACAAGATCCTGACGCTCGCCAACGGCGACCGCATGCCCATGACGGACAACGTCAAGCTCATGTTCGAGGTCGAGACGCTCGTGAACGCCAGTCCCGCCACCGTGTCTCGCGCCGGCATCGTGTTCATCAGCGACACGGACTTGGACTGGGCGCCCGTCGTCGAGGCGTGGATTCGGAAGCGTCCCGAGAGCCAGCAAGCCATCCTGCGGACGCTTTTCATGAAGTACATGGGCGAGAACTCGCCCGTCAACCCCGGCCACTGCTTCGACTACTTGAACCGCAACACGAGCGGCGTCATGCCCGTCTCGCGCGTCGGCCAGGCCTCTCGCCTCTTCAACCTGCTCACGGGGCTGCTCATGGGCGAGCACGGCAACAACATAACGGCGGACGACCCGGGCAAGCTCGCCATCCAGCTCGAGAAGCTGTACCTGTACTGCCTCTGCTGGTCGCTCGGGTCGCTGCTGGAGCAGGAGGACCGCAACAAGTTCGACGAGTGGCTACGCCAGTACGACGACAACTCGCTGCTGCCCAAGTGCGAGCCCGGGCAGACGGTGTACGAGTACTTCGTGGACCCGCAGAGCTTTGAGTGGAAGCTCTGGCGGCCGGCCAAGTGGGAGTACCCCAAGGGCAGCAAACAGCTCGACTTCTCCAACCTGCTCGTGCCCACGATGGACTCGGTGCGCACGCTCTACCTGATCGAGAACCTGCACAAGCAGCGCAAGGCCGTGCTCATGGTTGGCGGCCCCGGCACGGCCAAGACGTCGTCGGCGCTCATGTACTTCAACGAGCTCAACCCGGACACGATGATGATCAAGCGCGTCAACTTTTCGAGCGCGACAACGCCCTTCATGTTCCAGAACGCGATCGAGTCGGAGCTGGACAAGCGGGGCGGCAAGAGCTTCGGGCCGCCCGGCGGCAAGAAGATGACCGTCTTCCTGGACGACCTGAGCATGCCGCTCGTGAACGCGTGGGGCGACCAGCCGACGCTCGAGATCGTGCGCATGATCATCGAGCTCAGCGGCTTCTGCTTCCTCGCCAAGGACCGCCGCGGCGACTTCAAGGTGTGCGAGGACCTGCAGTACGTGGGCGCCATGGGCCACCCGGGCGGCGGCCGCAACGACATCCCGAACCGGCTCAAGCGCCAGTTCTTCCTCTTCAACCTCATCTTGCCGTCGCTCACGTCGATCGACGACATTTACGGCCAGATGCTCGCGGGCCGGTTCGACAAGGAGACGTACGGCAAGGACGCGCTCCAAGTGGTCGGCAAGCTCACGCGCGCCACGATCGACCTGTGGAACTACGTCAAGGCCAAGCTACTGCCGACGCCCGCCAAGTTCCACTACATCTTCAACATGCGCGAGCTGAGCCGCGTGTTCCAGGGCGTGCTGCTCACGCCGCCCGAGACGTTCACGAGCGGCGGCGGTATCCGCGTGGCGCAGCACAAGATGGCCAAGATGGACCCGGGACAGGTCATCCTGCTCACGTGGAAGCACGAGTGCGACCGCGTCTTCTGCGACAAGCTGACGAACCACAAAGACAAAGACATTTACAACGCCTACATGCGCGAGCTGGTCAAGAGCCACTTTAGCGACGACATGGAGGTCTTTAGTCGCCAGTCGTACAACATGGTAAGCTTCCTGCGCGACCCGGAGGAGGACGAGGACGGCGCCGTGGCCGACGCCGCGCTCAAGATCTACGAGCCGGGCGGCACGATCGAGGACATCCGCCACCGCGTGCTCGAGTTCCTAGACAAGTACAACACGGACTTCCCCCAGCGCAGCATGCGCCTCGTGCTGTTCGACGACGCGCTGGGCCACCTGCTGCGCATCTCTCGGCTGCTCGAGATGCCGCGAGGGTCGGCACTGCTCGTGGGCGTCGGCGGGTCTGGCAAACAGTCGCTGACGCGCCTCGCGGCCTTCATGGCCGGCTCGGCTATCTTCCAGGTCGTGCTGACCAAGACGTACAACACCAACTCGTTCATGGACGACATCCGGCTGCTGTACAAGTCGGCGGGCCACCAGCGCAAGTCGACGACGTTCCTGTTCACGGACGCCGAGATCAAGAACGAGATCTTCCTCGAGCTCCTCAACTCGATCCTCATGACGGGCGAGGTCGCCGGGCTGTTCGCCAAGGACGAGATGATGGCCATGACGGCCGACCTGCGCAACTCGTTCGTCAAAGAGCGGCCGGGGCAGGCTGAGAACCAGACCAACCTCAAGCAGTACTTCACCGACTGCGTGCGCGACAACCTCCACGTGGTGCTCTGCATGTCACCGCTGAACGCCAAGTTCGCGGACCGCGCGCGCAAGTTCCCGGGCCTCATCAGCGGCCCGACCATCGACTGGTTCCTGCCGTGGCCCGAGGACGCGCTCATCGCCGTGTCCAAGGGCTTCATCCAGGACTACCCGATCGAGTGTGACGCGGCGACCAAGCTGGCGCTCATGACGCACATGGGCATGGTGCACCGCATGGTGACGGACATGTGCGACGAGTACTTCCAGAAGATGCGGCGCCGCGTGTACCAGACGCCCAAGTCGTACCTGAGCTTCATCGAGAGCTACAAGAAGATGTACTCGGTCAAGCTCGAGGAGATCAAGGACAAGGAGCAGCGTGTCAACCTCGGGCTCAAGAAGCTCATCCAGGGCGCCGAGGACGTGCGCGCCATGTCGGTCGTGCTCGCGGACGAGCAGGTCAAGCTCGAGAAGGCGACCGAGGAGACCAACGCTATGCTCCAGTCGCTCCAGGTATCGTCCGCCGAGGCGCACAAGGAGGGCGAGCAGGTGGCGCAGATCAAGCACAAGTGCGAGGAGGACGCGGCGCGCATCTCGGCCGAGAAGGAGCTGTGCGAGAAAGACCTGGCCAAGGCCAAGCCGTTTGTCGAGGAGGCCGAGACGGCCATCGACTCGATCAAGCCGGCGCACATTGGTGAGATCAAGAAGCTCGCCAAGCCCGCCGACATTATCCGGCTCGTGTTCGACGGCGTCCTCATTCTGTTCAAGAACCAGCTGAACCCGGTCAAGCCGACCAAGCTCAACGTGGCCAAGCAGGAGATCGACTTTATCGAGACGTCCTTCACGCCGTACGCGCAGTCGGTCATGGGCGACTCCAACTTCCTCAAGAACGTGCAGCAGTTCGGCGCCGTGGGCAAGGACATGATCAACGAGGAGACGATCGAGCTGCTCTCGCCCTACATGGAGCTCGAGGGCTTCCTTCCGAGCGTCGCCAAGAACGCGTCGCTCGCGGCCGAAGGACTCTGCACGTGGGTGCGCGCCATGAAGTTCTACCACGAGGCGTCCAAGGTGGTCAAGCCCAAGCTCGAGGCGCTCATGATTGCCGAAGGGCAGATGGAGGCGGCCAACAAAGCGCTCAACGCGGCCGAGCTGCGGCTGCAGAAATGCAAGGACCGCCTCGCCGAGTTGCAGCACATGTTTGAGTCGCAGATGGCCGAGAAGAAGCGCATCGAGGACGGCGCGAACGCGCTCGCGCGCAAGATGCAGCAGGCGTCGGACCTCATCAACGGCCTCGCGGGCGAGCGCGTGCGCTGGACGGATGACTCGAACAACTTCGCCGACCTCAAGCGGCGGCTCGTGGGCGACTGCGCCGTCGCGTGCGCCTTCGTGTCGTACTGCGGGCCGTTCAACCAGGACTTCCGCTCGTACATGGTGCAGAGCAAGTTCATTGCCGACTGCGAGCAGCGCAGCGTGCCCGTGACGGTCGACATGGACGTCATCAACTTCCTCGTGGACATTGGCACGGTGGGCGACTGGAACATGCAGGGCCTGCCGACCGACTCGCTGTCCATCCAGAACGGCATCATGGTGACGCGCTCATCCCGGTACCCGCTGCTCGTGGACCCGCAGGGCCAGGCGCTGTCGTGGATCAAGAACAAGGAGGCGGAGCGCGTGCCGAGCTACGGGACCACGTCGCTGAACCACCCGAAGCTCAAGGACCAGCTCGAGTTCTGCATGGGCGAGGGCAAGGCGCTGATCGTGGCGGGCGTGGAGGAAGAGATCGACCCGATGCTGGACCCGGTCTTGGAGCGGCAGATCGTCGTTAAGGGCCGCAGCATGTCGATCAACGTGTCGGACAAGAGCATGGAGTTCAACCCGGCCTTCTCCATGTACTTCATCACGCGGCTGCCCAACCCGCACTTTGGGCCCGAGCTGCAGGCCAAGACGACCGTCATCGACTTCACCGTCACGATCAAGGGCCTCGAGGAGCAGCTGCTGGGCCGCGTGATCGGCAAGGAGCAGAAGGCGCTCGAGGAGCAGCTGGCGCAGGTGCTCGAGGACGTCAACATGAACACCAAGTCGCTGCTGGCGCTCGACGCGTCGCTGCTGGAGCGGCTGACGTCCAACACTGGCAACCTCCTCGAGGACGAGGAGCTCATCGGCGTGCTCGCCAACACGAAGGAGAAGGCCGGCGAGGTCAAGGACAAGCTCGTGGCCGCCGCCGATACGCGCAAGTCGATCAACGAGAAGCGCGAGCAGTTCCGGCCCGTGGCCACGCGCGGGTCAGTGCTCTACTTCTCGATCGTCGAGACGTCGCTCATCAACTGCATGTACCAGACGTCACTGAACCAGTTCCTGGCGCTCTTCATGAAGTCCATGGACGTGGCCGAGAAGGCGGCGCTGGCCTCCAAGCGCGTCGCCAACATCATTGAGAGCATGACGTACATTGTGTACCGCTACATCAACCGCGGGCTGTACGAGCGCGACAAGCTCACGTTCGTGCTGCTGCTGACGCTCAAGATCCTCGTGACGGACAGTCTGCTGACGCGGGAGGAGGTGGTTTTGCTCACGCGCGGAGGCGCGGCGCTCGACATCAACTCGGTGCGGCGCAAGCCCTTCTCGTGGCTCTCGAACGAGGCGTGGCTCAACATCGTTGAGCTGGCGCAGAGCTGCAAGTTCTTCGCCAACCTGCCGCACGAAATGTCGTCGAATGAGGGCATGTGGCGGCGCTGGTACGAGGACAACGAGCCCGAGACGGTCATGATCCCGGACTACGAGACGCGCATCGCCGAGAACGAGACCATCGGCCCGTACTACAAGCTGCTGCTCGTGCGCTCGCTGCGCATGGACCGCACGATCCTGACGACCAAGGAGTTCATTCGCAACACGCAGCAGATGGGCCCCAAGTACGTCGAGCCCGTGACGGACACGATCGAGAGCATCTTTGAGGAGATGCGCGCCGAGACACCCGTCATCTTTCTGCTGTCCATCGGCGCCGACCCGACTGAGAGCATCGAGCAGCTCGCGCGCAAGCGCAAGCACCCGTCGCCCGCCGTCGTGTCCATGGGCGAAGGCCAGGAGCCCGTGGCGCTCAAAGCCATCAACGCGGCGGTCGTCAACGGCACGTGGGTGTTGTTGCAGAACTGCGAGCTGGGGCTCGAGCTCATGGAGCAGATGGAGGAGATCCTGCTCAAGCTGGTCGAGACCATGGACGCGGGCTTCCGGCTGTTCCTGACGGCGCTGCCGAACGACCAGTTCCCGCTCGGGCTGCTGCAAATGTCGACCAAGGTGACCAACGAGCCGCCGCAGGGCCTGCGCGCCGGGCTGCTGCGCTCGTACACGGTCATGGTGGACCAGGACAAGCTCGAGCGCGTCGAGACGGTGCAGTGGCGGCAGCTGCTCTTCAACCTGTGCTTTCTGCACTCGGTCGCGATCGAGCGCAAGAAGTTCGGGCCGCTCGGCTGGGGCATCCCGTACGAGTACAACAATGGGGACCTGTCGGCCTGCACCATCTTCCTCGAGAAGCACCTGTACAATGGCCCCATCTCGTGGCCGACGCTGCAGTACATGGTGGCTGAGGTGCAGTACGGCGGCAAGATCACGGACAACATGGACCGCCGGCTGTTCAACTTTTACGCCGAGTGGTGCCTCACGCCCGAGGTGTGCGCCGCCGCCTTCAGCTACAACCCAGCCGACCCCATCTTCCGCTTCCCGGGCGACTTCAACTACCGCATCCCGGTGGCCGACACGATTGACGACTACCGCGGCTTCTGCATGACGCTGCCCGAGATCGACTCGCCCGAGATCTTCGGGCTGCACCCGAACGCCGACCTCACGTACCGCGTCAAGGAGGTCAACCTGCTGCTCACGACGCTGGCCGACACGCAGCCCAAGGGCGGCGGCGGCTCCTCGGGCGTCTCGCGCGAGGACGTTGTGTGCGACAAGGCGCGCGAGCTGCTCGAGCGGCTGCCCGAGGACTACAACGAGGACGACTACAAGGCCAAGATCCACAAGTTGGGCGGGCTGGCCATCCCGCTCAACATCTTCCTCTTCCAGGAGATCCAGCGGCTGCAGCGCGTCATCGGCAAGGTGCGCAGCATGCTCGAGCAGCTGCAGATGGCCATCCGCGGCGAGGTGGTCATGACGGAGGAGCTGAGCACGACGCTGGACGCCATCTTCGACGCCAAGGTGCCGCCCGCGTGGCTGCGCACGTCCGTGGGCGACGAGTTCTCGTGGATCCTGCCCACGCTCGGGCTCTGGTTCTCGTCGCTGCTCTCGCGCGACGAGCAGAACCGCACGTGGCTCAACACGCGGCGGCCCAACTGCTTCTGGCTCACGGGCTTCTTCAACCCGCAGGGCATGCTCACGGCCATGAAGCAGGAGGTGACGCGCAAGCACTCCAAGACGGACAAGTGGGCGCTCGACGACGTCGTCTACCACACCGAGGTAACGCAGTTCGAGCGCGCCGAGCAGGTGCGCGCGCCGCCCGCCGAGGGCGTCTACATCTACGGGCTCTTCATGGAGGGCGCCACGTGGAGCAAGGCGGACGGCACGATCGTCGAGTCGGAGCCCAAGAAGCTCTTCACGTCGCTGCCCGTGCTGCACGTCAACAGCCTGTCCAAGGAGCTCGAGAGCAAGTCGCGCCGAGAGCTCTACGGACCCGCCGGGCCCTTCGAGTGCCCCTGCTACAAGTACTCGACGCGCACGGACCGCTACTTCGTTTTCATGGTCACCATGAAGTGCCCGCCGGGCCGCCCGCCGCGCCACTGGGGCCTGCGCGGCGTCTGCCTGCTCTGCAACACCGAGTAGCCGCCCACCCTCGTCCCTTACGTCCGTCGGTACGTCCAGACCCCCTACCCAGTTGTACCAAGCATGCGCACTGCGTCCTTCATACACTATACCATGTATTCCCCTCCCTCCCCGTCCTCTCGTTCGCCTCAGCTTGGCGCCTTCCTTCTCCCTCCTCTCTCTCTATTAGACCGCTCACTCGACGTCCATGGCCTTGCCTCCTGCCTTGCTCTTGCTCTTGGCGGCCACCGCGCCGCCCGCCGCCGCCATGGCCGCCTCGTTGGCCTTGACGACCGTGTTCTGCAAGTGCAGCTGGATGGCGGCGAACGGGTCGCCCTGGAAGCTCGGGTGCGTCTGCACGGCGCGCAGCTGGCCGAGCTCGCGCACCGCCAGCTTCTGGCGCTGCTTGCCGCTCAGCCGCCGCGGCTTGCCCGCGCCCTCCGCGCGCTTGTTGCTCGCCTGGTGCAGCGCGTCGGCGGCCGCGTCCGCCTGGAAGAGCGCCGCCTGCAGCTCGGCAATGTCGGCGAACGCGCCCTGCGCCGCCTGCTTGCTCGCCTGCGCCTTCTCGAGCGCCACGCGCTGCACGAGCCCCATCTTCTTGAGGAAGGCGCTGCGCCGCTTGAGCCGCTTGCGCTGCCCGCGGCTCAGCGCCGGCCCGTCCGCGCCCTCGCGCTCGTCCCCGCTGTCCTCGTTGTCCAGCGGCACGAGCTCCTCGGCCGCGTCCGCGTCCGCGAACGCCGCCGCGACGGCGGCCGCGCCCATGGCCGACGGGTCCGACTGCGCATCCTGCGGCTTGTGCGGCTGCTGCTTCTTGTCCGCGTTCGAGTGCGCGGCGGCCGCGTGCACGCGCGTCTTGCGGCTGCGCGGCGCTCGGCCCATGCTCGTCGAGTGCCTATGTGTGTGGGTCGGTTATAGTATAGGCTTCACTATGCGCGGCGACCGGTGGTGGTGGCCAACGTCGTTTCAATGGTCCCAGGCAAGAATGATGCACGACAGTAAGTACGAATGTCAAACGTTAAGTTCGCATATCAATGTGTAGCCACGCGCGGCCACTAAGTGCGCTTCCCATGGCTTCATCATCCTGCTGTACTTCAACGTCTCCCTGCGCGAGTGTATTTATACCGTCGCAAGCCGTCTCGTGGTCGACGCCAAGCCGCTCCAGAGCATCCACAAGGAGTGTACATAGCCAAGAGACAAGCAGAGAGATCGGCAGCCTCCGTGGCTAACCAAGAATGCAGCTCGAAGCCAGCGCCGTGGGCGAGCACCTCTCGACCCGCAGCCACGAGCGGCGGCGGCAGCCCTCGGCGCACTTCCTGCTTCACGTCGAAGCTCACAGCCCGTTCGACTCTCTGGCAGGCCCCGGGGCGCGGCAATACATGGGCGACGACACGTCGCACGGTCCGTCGGGCTGGCTCAGTATCCCGTTCCGCGACCTGGTTGTCTGCGAGGCGATCGGCGGCGGCGGCGTTGCACTCGTGCACCGCGGCATCTTCCTCAAGCAGTCAGTCGCCTTGAAGACACTGGTATACACTTGTACAGTCACTCGCATGCCGCTGATGGGGCCAGTCGCGGATCTAATCGAATGTCGTGCCGTGCCGCTCAACATTCGTCACTCAGTTCGACCCGAGAGTGGACGCCGCGCTGCAGCAGGAGTTCATGGATGAGCTGCTAGTGATGAGGTGCGCCAGCTTGCCGTCCATCTAACAACAGAAACACCATAGACGTGTGTGGACATTCCTAACACTCGAGATTTGTATGGACGATGGCAGCAAGCTGCGCCACCCGAACGTGGTCACGCTCATCGGCGCGTGCGTCGAGCCACCTCGCATGTGCATGGTGATGGAGCTCTGCGAGCACTCGCTGCACCACTTGCTGCACGTCTCCAACCACTTCCTTGGCGTCCATCAGCTCGCGCGCATCGTGGTAAAGCGCTCTCGTCTGTAATCTCTGATGGTTTTTACACACGCGCCTTGCTTACAGTTTGGACCGTCAGGAGGACGTCGCGTGTGGGATGCGGTATCTTCACGCGCAGTCGCCAGCAGTGATTCACCGGTACAGCGTCGTTAGGGACTGGTATGGAGGGCTATGCGGTCCTGACGCATAGCTTGCAGTGACCTCAAGAGCGCCAACGTGCTGCTGGACGCCACGGGAGTCGCCAAACTCTGCGACTTTGGCCTCGTCCGGTACGCTTGGCATGATAACCTCACGTGAACGAACGCGTCCTCACGGCCGCGCTCTATCACAGCACCAAAATCACGAGCGCTGGGACGCCAAGCTACATGCCGCCGGAGCTGCTGATCGGCAAGGCGTTCTCCAAGGCCGTGGACGTCTTCATGTTTGGAGTGCTCCTCTGGGAGGTCTTTGCGCGCGACGTCCCATTTCGCGGCTATGACGTCGCCGATATCCGCAAAAAGGTGCTCGCGGGCGAGCGCATGCGGATCCCGACCATCGACTGCCCTCCCGAGTGCCAGGTACGTCGGTGTGTCGCTGTGTCTTTTGTCGGAAGCGGCTTTCTTCAGCATGTAACCGCTGTATGCTGCTGGTGCGGAGACAGCAACTCATGGCGCGGTGCTGGGACGCCGACCCGAGCCAGCGTCCGACGTTCGAGAGCGTCCACGAAGCGCTGCGAGCGATCGAGCTGCCTCAATGCAGCGAGTTCTCGGTGGAAGCTGCCGGCGGCGGCGACGCTCTCGACGATCTCTTGCGCGGACACTGAGTACTGGCTCGGAGCGCTTATATGAAACGATGCGACCGTTATGGTAGCCTTCATTCCTCTGGATGTCTCTTGGTGGCTCATGGCATCTCTCTTTCAGGCGGTATCCCTCGCCCAGAGATCCAGGCCGAGGTCGTTCCATCGGTCCACCTTGTCCTCGCCTGCCCACGCCGGCGGCTCGCCTACAAGTACAGCGGCATGTGGCATTGATAGCGACCACTAATTAGTCTTTACTGCCCTTCCGAGTGATGCAAAGGCGCCACGCAGGGCTCTTACCGGTCGGGCTCTCCCCAGCGTGGAGATCCATGTCCAGACCGGACGGGATATCGATCTCTGCGGCATTATAGACGTCCGAGTGACTTGTCAGGGAGCTTTCGGGCTGTATAGAGGCTCTAGATGATGCGTAGGAGCTCTCCAGTGTGTCAGCTTCACGCACCGTCGTCCGAGAGCGTGTCGGCGATCCAGTCGTCGTCGACCAAGTCCAGGTAGTACTTGCGCGGGAAGAGCGACGGCAGCTTGCTGTCCTGCAGCCCCACACGACGCCACAGGGATGTGCATAGTGAGAGGGGGAGGAAGACAGCAGGACGGTCGGGGACGGAGGCGCCATGCGTGCGCGTAGGCAATGAATGCGTCGCAGGCGCGTCCAGCGACTTCGTACCATGATGTCGATGTAGGGTCGCGAAAAATGCAACAGTGTCCTCACTACAGGTTACACAGTAACCCGTAACGCTCGAAAATATATGCCCGACCTTCACTCACCTTGATCTCCTCGGAATATCCGACCGCTCCCAACTCACAACCCATGAGCGACGACGAAGACAAGAAGCGCGGCGCGGCGGCGGCGACAGCGGGCGCGAGGAAGCCGCGGCGGCCGCGTACCAAGCGTCCCGGCTGCCGCGATGATCCTCCAGAGGTGCGCCTGTCCAAGGCGCTGGCGTACGCGCTGCGCCACGGCGCGCAGGAGCTGGGGCTGCCGATGCGCTCGTCGGGTTACGTCGAGCTGCGGCAGTTGCTGGCCTTGCCGCTCTTCCGGCGCTACTCGGAGGCGCAGGTGGAGGAGGTGGTGCGCACGAACAGCAAGAAGCGGTTCACCCTGACGACGGACGAGTCGGGCGGGACCGTGTACATCCGCGCGAACCAGGGGCACACGCTGCAGCTGGTCAAGGACGAGGAGCTGCTCACGCCGGTCGAGGACGCGGCCGAGCTGCCGACGTGCATCCACGGCACGTACCTCCGGCTCTGGGACAGTATCCTGGACACGGGTCTGTCGCGCATGGCGCGTAACCACATCCACTTCACGACGCGCGAGACGATCGACGAGAGCAGCGACGTCGTCAGCGGCATGCGCGCCGACTGTAACCTGCTGCTGTTCGTGGACGCGGCGCGCGCGCTTGCGGACGGGGTCAAGTTCTACCGCTCGAGCAACAATGTGGTCCTGAGTCCAGGGTACGGCGACTCGGGCGCGCTGCCGCGGCGGTACTTCCTGCGCGCCGTCAAGCGCGACGGGTCTGTCGTGTACGAGCGGCCAGCAGACGAAGCGTAGGCGCAACGGGGTCGTATCCTACCAACCGCAGCCATTGGTGGCGCCAAAGTGGTGCGTGCACGGTAATCACGTTGAGTCAGACCGCGACTAGAGGCACGGCTCGTCCTCGTCACTATCGTCCAGGATGGACCGCGCGACGACGACTTCGGGGCCGTCGCCGCCGCCTTGTTCTTCATCTCCAGCACTCGACGCGTCGTCCTTGTGCTCTTCGTCCTCCGCCAGCTCCAGCTCCGCGTCGTCGCTGTCGTGGGCGAGCGCGCTGGCGCAGAACGGGTTGATCTCGTCCGCTGCCGCCTCCTCCTGCAGCCGCTCGAACTTCTGGTCGCCCACGGACGCCGACAGCTTGTGGGCCGCCACGCCCACACCGACCAGCGCGAGGGCCGCCACAGGCACGACAAAGGCTCCGCTGGACAAGTGGGAAGTCCACCCGCTCGCTGACGCCTGGTCGTCCTGGGACGCCACCGCCAGCCCCGCAGTTTGACCGTCCGTCGACCGCACCATCTTGCTCGCTGTGTCCTTCGCGACAGCGCTACCAGCGACCTTGTGGGCGGCCAGGGCGCTCTGGATCGGCGTCTGGATCGGCGTGGACGTGGGCGGAGCTGCCGCGCTGCCTTGGCTCTTGTCGGGCTGCTCAGCGCCCAAAGGGAGCGCGCTGGAGAGGAGACACGTCGCTCCGTCCACGCAGTGGTAGCAGCCGTGCATCAGCGCCAGCATGTGGCCCTCCCCCGGGCACGCGACGCCCTCGTCGCTCGGGATCGGCGCACACTCGACCCCCTCAGGTAGCGGGACCCCGTCGTCGCAGGCGCTGGCAGGAGCGGGCGTCACCGCCGCGCTGCCGACGCACACGCCAAGCGATAGCAGCGCACAGACCAGCAGGCGCATGGCAATACGAGCCATGAGAGGGCGCGGATGCAGTCGTTGGGGTCCGTTGAGCCGCGATCCTTGAATGCGCCGTCCAAAGAAGCAGTCGTTTGGGTCACGTTGGCAAACTGTATAAACCGATATTTGGAACCGTTCAGTATATTCTGTGGAATCCGTGAATGGAATTTAACTTTCGTGACCCTCTATCATTTGATATTCGATCTTGTACGAAAGGTCGCGTACCCAGATTGGGATACTGTTCCTTGTGGCGCAGGCTGCATCACTGCTGCTCCATGGTGGCGGTCAAGCACGAGCTCAAGCTGATCCCCGCCCAGTTTTGCGTCTCTCAGTCCCGACGCTCGACGGTCTGGGCAGACTCTGCCTTCCTCCAAAGCACTCCACGTCGCTGGCCGATATCAAGCTACGGGACAACTCTACTCGAACTGAAGAAGAGGGTTTGGCTGGACACATGCATCGAGAAGCGGCTCGTGGGGCGTTGACGCTCCTCCTTCCACACCGGCGAGCTCTACACTGCTACGAAAGCTGCTGCCCCAGTTCGTCGTCCGCCAGTCACACCAGAGCAAACTAGTTGAGGGATGAGAGAATGCGAGTGAGAAGTGCGGTGCGACCGCTCCTGTACCGTTAGATCAACAGCAGAAGACTTGATGAGCGCATCGCAGCATCGCATTCCCAACTGGACCGTGGACGGAGGAACACGTCGGGAATCTCCACCATTCGACCATTCGACCAAGCGCACGGGAAGGTAGGTATACGCCAAGATTGGAGCTCTGTCAAAGCCGTTTCGACCGCTCCGATGCCAGAAAGCTCATGCGACACGCTATTTCGAGCGCCTCGCGTTTCATAACCAACTGGGAACGCGCGCGCAGGGCGACAAGCGCGGCTGGCCAACACTCAATGCCCTTGAGCATCGGAAGCCAGGGCAAAACGGCGCCTCGACGAGCTATTAATGGGCGATGCGAGAGAGTGGTGAAGAGCTGGGCGCGGCGTGAAACTCATGCGGCTCAAATTGGAGTCGCGCCGCGACCATCGCTGGCACTTGGCCACTTCTCTGTCGGCCAGCCCCTCGTCTGGCCTCACTCCCTTGCTGCGCACCGCCTCGGCGCATGCCGTGAAAGCCGATCGAGGCGTCGACTACCGATCGTTGAGCGTGCACAGGCAGTGGCGGCGCCTCTGGCAAGCGACCAATCGACGATGGCCAAGCGGGAGCGCGCGACGCCCGTTGTGCACGACAACGGCTTCACAATCAACGGGTGCACGTTCCACGTGGAGAGCACGTACCAGCCGCTGGACGCCATCGGCCAGGGCTCCTATGGCGTCGTGTGCTCGGTCAAGAACGCCGAGACGGGCGAGAAGCTCGCCATCAAGAAGATCACGCCCATGGCTGGGGACGAGTGGGACGCGACGCACACGCTGCGCGAGATCCGGCTCATGCGGTGTCTTGGCGCCCACGAGAACGTACGTGCTAGTAGAGCGGCGGTCGCTGCTCGTGCTCTGTCGCCGCGGCGCTTGCTCACCCGCGTCTCTGTCTATGGCTATCACATCGACAGATCATCGCGCTCAAGGACCTGAGCATGTGCCAGGAGAAGGACGAGCTGTACATGATGATGGAGCTCGCCGACACGGACCTGCACCGGCTCATCCAGAGCTCGTGCCCGCTCTCGGACGGCCACATCCGCGTCATCATGTACCAGATCCTGTCGGGCGTCAAGGCCATGCACGACAACGGCGTGCTGCACCGCGACCTCAAGCCGGGCAACCTGCTGCTCAACAAGGACTGCGAGCTCAAGATCACCGACTTTGGGCTGGCGCGCATGATGCCCAAGGGGTCCGCCGCTGGCGCAACTTCGAGCACCAGCGGGGACTCGACGGCCGCGGTCGTGTCCCCCATGACCGAGTACGTGGTCACGCGCTGGTACCGGCCGCCGGAGCTCATGCTGGCGCCCAACGGCTGCTACGACGGCGCCATCGACATGTGGTCCGTGGGCTGCATCCTCGGCGAGCTGCTGGCGCGCAAGCCGCTCTTCCCGGGCACCGACTTTATGGACCAGCTCACGCGCGTGTTCAAGGTCATCCCCGTGCCGGACGCCGAGCACCGCGGGTACACGATTGACAAGGACGCGCTCAAGTTCCTCTCGTCGCTGCCGCCGGCGCCCGCGGACGCGCTGGACAAGCTGAGCAAGCACAACGCGCTCGCGGGCGACCTGATCAAGCAGCTGCTGTGCTTCAACCCCAAGCAGCGGCTGTCGGCGGACGCGGCGCTCGCGCACCCCTTCTTCGACGGCGTCAAGGACGAGTGGGGCGAGATCTCGAGCCTGCAGCTCGGCCACTCGCTCGAGTTCGCCTTCGAGGCGCAGTCGCTGCCGCTCGCCACGCTGCGCCAGTACATTTGCGACGAGGTGCGCGCCTTCAGCCAGCAGGACGACAGTCTGCGCAGCAAGCGCAAGGAGCAGCTCGCGGCCGCCAAGGCGAGCGCCACCGCCGCTGCGACCGTCGCCAGCTCCACGGCGGTCGCTTCCGACGCGTCTAAGGACGCCAAAGCGCCGTCGAACGCGGGTAATGACCAAGCTCCAGCGGTTATGGCGAACGACTGCGCTCCGGGCAAGGGCTTCACCATCAAGGGCTGCGAGTTCAACGTGCCGACGAGCTACAAGCCGCTCCAGGTGCTCGGCGAGGGCTCCTACGGCATCGTCTGGTGCGTTCCGATCCGTGACCGCGGCTTGGAAGCGTAGGGGGGAGGGGGCGTCACCGTCCAAGCTAACGAACTGGTTGTGTCCGTGGTGTAGCGCCGCGAGCGACGCCGCATCCAAGAAGAACGTGGCCATCAAGAAGATCACGCCCATGGCCGGCGACGAGTGGGACGCCAAGCACACGCTGCGCGAGATCCGGCTCATGCGTTACTTTGGCCACCACCCCAACGTACGGCCGCAGTCTGTCCGTGTCCAAGTGGCGCGCTCTTGCAACCCTCGACCACCACCACCACTCACTCGCGTCTTGATCGTCACCACCATGCCTGTCACAACGCGCAGATCGCGTCGCTGCAGAACTTGAGCACGTGCATCGACAAGGACGAGCTGTACATCATGATGGAGCTCGTCGACACGGACCTGCACCGGCTCATCCAGAGCAAGACCAAGCTCGAGGAGGCCCACATTGCGTGCGTCTGTCGTTCCGATCTCTACGACCCCTCTCCTCATGTTGGCACCCTCTCTTTGGCAGCCGCCCTCACGTCCGTGTGACCCTTTCACAGCGCCATCATGTACCAGTTGCTGTGCGGCGCGCTGGCGCTGCACGAGAACGGCGTGCTGCACCGCGACCTCAAGCCGGGCAACATCCTCGTGAGCCGCAACTGCGACGTCAAGATCACCGACTTCGGGCTCTCGCGGTACGTGCCGCAGCGCGCCAAGGACGCGGACGGGCAGCCGCCGCAGCCGCACCACTCGACAGAGCGCGCCAAGGAGCTCATGACCGAGTACGTGGTCACGCGCTGGTACCGCCCGCCCGAGATCATGCTGGCGCCCAACGGCGCGTACAACGAGGCCGTCGACATGTGGTCCATCGGCTGCATCTTCGGCGAGCTGCTCACCCGCAAGCCCGTCTTCCCGGGCTCGGACTTTATCGACCAGCTCACGCGCGTCTTCCGCGTGCTGCCCGTGCCGCCGAAAGACAAGCGCGGCTACGAGGTCGAGGGCGACGCGCTCGCCTTCCTCGAGAGCCTGCCGCCCTGCTCGCCCTCGGCGCTCGCCAAGACGTTCCGCCGCGCGTCGCCCGAGGCGCTCAGTCTGCTGCGGAGACTGCTGTGCGTCAACCCGGAGCGCCGCATCTCGGCGCGCCAGGCGCTCGCGCACCCGTACTTCAAGGCCATCCGCGCACAGCTCGGGGACCCGCCAGAGTTCACGGTCGGCCGCGCCTTCGACTTTGAGTTCGACTACCAGGAGTTCCCGCTCGAGCACCTGCGCTCGCTCATACAGGCTGAGGTCAAGCTGCTGCAGCAGGACGGCGCGCGAGCCGCTCCGTCCGCCATGAAGCGTAGCGAGCCGGCTCCACAGCAGCAGCAGCAACCAGAGCCGACGAGCGCCACGAGCGCTAGCGACGCCAAGAAGGAGACGCCCAGTGCGCCTGCTGTTGCTGCCGCTACAGTCAAGAGCACGGTTGCTGACCCAACGGCGTCCAGCACCCGCAGCGACGACGAGGACGACGGCGACGAGGAGGAAGACGGCGAGGCGTCGGCGCTGCTCATGGAGTCTCTCGACGGGAGCAGAGACGCCCAGGCGGCGTCTCATGGAGACGACGGACGCCATGTGTCAGCGACGTCCGCGGCGGCGAAGGAGCCTGTGGGTCCCGAGACGGACGAGTGCGAGTCGAGCTCGCCGTTGGGCGACCGGCGGTCGCAGCAGCAGCAGCAGTTCGGTTACTCGCCACTGACGCATGCGGAGCACGACAAGGAGCGAGCCTCGCGCCGCTCCCACGCGCAGCAGCGGACTGCGGACTCGGACGCGGAGGACGAGCCGCAGGAGGTCATCCAAGTGGTCGACCGCGCGCGACGCCCCGGCACAGCGTCGTCGGCATCGGCAGTCGCTCGAGCGACTCGGTCCAAGACAGCAGCAGCGTCAGCGACAGCGACGGCAGCGCGTCACGGGTCGCACTCGCATTCCACCAGCAGCAGCAGCCACCGCGACGCACGTGATGAGGACGATCGGCACGTCACGGCGACGCGTTCGCGCTCCAGCAGCCACCACCACGCGTCGAACAACAACAGCGAGGCAGGGTCGAGCGGCGTGGAGCATGGGGAGCGCTGGGGGCACTCTCGGGCGTCCATCTCGGCCGCTCCGCCGTCCTCCCGCGTCCACCAGTCGACGCACGCGACTTCAGCGTCCTCGTCCTCATCGACCGCCACCATGTCGAGCTCACGCGTCAAGACGACGCCCATCTCGGCGCGAGGCGCGGGCGGCATGACGCGCGCGTTGTCGTCCAACCAGCTCAAGGACGGCGGCGAGGCGGACAAGAGCGACGCCGTGCGCCACCCAGAGCGCGTGGCAAGCGCGTCGCATCGCTCTACGGATATGACAGGCGGGTCTTCGACTGGCACAACGCGCGTGACGCCTCGCTCGTCGGCGCTGTCGTCGTCCGCGTCTTCGTCGTCTTCGTCGTCTTGTTCATCGCGAGCGGCTGCGCCAGTGAAGAAGGAGGCGCCGCTCCCCGACGGCTGGATCAAGCGCACGCACTCCAAGAGCGGCCGCGAGTACTACTACGACACGATGAACAAGGTCTCGTCGTGGAAGCACCCGTCCAAGATCCTCGACAACATCTTCGGCACTACGCGCGTACCCGCCGCGACGGCCAGAGCCAGCAGCAGCAGCAACAAGCTGGCGACGCCCACGTCGAGCGGCAGCGCGGACTCGCTCACGCCCGAGTCGGCCGCGGTGCGAGCCGTCCACGCACGTCGAACGTCGCTCTCGAGCGGCGTGTCCACCTCCTCGTCGGCGTCGGCTTCCACTGCGGCGAGCTCTTCCATGTCGGGGACGACCATGACGCTCCCGAAGGAGTGGGCGCGCCGCACGGACCCCAAGACGGGGCGCTTGTTCTACGTGAACCTCTTGACGAACCGCTCCTTCTCGCGCCTGCCGTCGTCCGTTACCTCGGCCATGGTCAACGCCAGCAAGCAGCAGCAGCAATCACAACAGCAGCAGCAACAGCAGCACAGCCACCACCATGGCGAGCAGTCGGCGGTCCAGAACGCCGCCACGATGGCCAAGCGAGCGGTCGACATCAAGAAGAAGCTCACGGTCCCGCAAAGCCCCCAGTTCTCGCAAATGTCGTGGCAGCGCAAGCGAGCGCCTGGCAGCTACGAGTGAGAGAGCGCGCCGACAACGCGAGGGATGGCGCACGACAGTATTCAACGCGGTCAGCTGGTCGTTAGATCGCAGTTGCAGCAGTCGCAGTTGCAGCAGCAATGAGCTGACGGCGCACTCGCTACGTACGAGAGGTCGGTACGAGGTCCAGTTGAATGCCCTGTCTTCTTCGCCATGGGGTCCCTTTTGAGCCCACGCCACCTGTGCACTCACACAACTCGCCTTTCACGCAGTCACCGTGACTGACGGACGAGGCAATATCACAGCCATCCACTCGTGTCAAAAGGTGGCTTGTTGTTGACGCTGGCGATGATATGCTCCAAAAGCTCGATGGCGTTCTTCGTGTCACTCAGCAGGCATGAGGCTGAAACCGATGCGCTGCAAGTCCCGCTCAACTGGCGGGCTGCTACACAATGCGATGCCCTCCAAGTAACGTACTCGCCAAGCGTCCATCGCCATTAACGCCGCCTTGGATCACGAACAAGTCCTCGCTTACATGCTGCTCTCATGGTCGCATTGCTCTCACATTGACACCTGCGACGGTTCTCGTGACGCACCGATCAAGGAACGCATGGGCTCGCTCTCACGCTGTCGCAGTCTTTGAGCCTCAGACAGCGTTGGCGTTTCGTACCCATCGATTAGGAAGTCGCGGTCTCGACGTTCCCGATCGTGCGTGCCAGGATCTTCATGGCGTCCGCCATGTCGCTGAGCTGGCAGTACTCGTTGTCCGCGTGGTAGACGGAGCTCTTGCCGAAGCCGATCAGCGTCAGGTCGAAGCCTGCACGCTGCATGTCGCGCACCAGCGGAAGACTGCGGACGATACAAGCGCAGCGGTATGAGCTTGCGACTCGAGCGACCCAATATCAACAAGGGCGCGGGCGGCATGGCATACCTTCCGCTGATGGAGTACGGCTTTGCTTCGCCGAGTACGTCCGCGATAGCACCCGCGAGCGACCTACAGCATCAGTATTGCCGTCAGAAGAGAGCAGGCGGCGCCGGCAAGCGATCAACGCGCACGTACTTATATCCCGTGGAGTCAAGCGAGCAGGCAATGCCTTCGTAAAAGTGCGGGTCGAACGTGAACTCGAGCTGGCCCTGCCGCCCCTCCGCAGGCAGTGTGTACTTGGAGCTCGGGCCGCGCTTGCCTTCGAGCGACGCGATGTCGGCGTTCAGGTCGTCCACGTACGACTTGACCTTGGCGATGAGCTGCTCGCGCGAAGCAGTCGCCGCACAACAGTTAGGACAATGCCCACTACTGTAGTGCGACCGTAGCGGGTCCTGTACCTCCTTCATGTCGTAGAAGGGCGACAGCCGCACGTCGCCCGAGATCTTGCACCACGGCGGACTGCATCACGACGCACGAGCGCATCCACAGCGGTTAGCGCCAAGCTGGAGTACGTCCTAGCTTCTCATCAACGCTGCACACATTTGGTTCAGTCCGTTGACCGAGGACTCGATGGTCGTCGGCTTCATGGTGGACGAGCACGAGAAGTTGTACTCCTTCTCCTTGTCGACGGGGCCAAAGTCCTGGTAGAAGCGCTCCTGGATCTTGGTGATGGCATCCATGGCCAGCTCCAGGCCGTTGATGCCGAGGTTCGGCAGGCCGCTGTGGAACAGCTTGCCCGTGGCCTTGAGCGACCACGTGATGGCGCCCGCCGTGCCGATGCAGGGCTGGCTGTCCGAGCAGTCGACCCAGATGACGGGTCCGTTCTTGATAAAGTCGATCTTGCCCGACTCCATGAGCGTCTCGACGCCCACGCCCGGGATCTCGCTGTTCTCTTCGGACGCGATCATGACGCAGACCACCGTGGTCGTGAGCGGCACCTGCTGCCTGGCCAGCTCCTTGAAGAGGACTGCGAGCACATCGCAAAGCGTCATAGAGTGATAGTGAGAGAGAGAGAGAGAGAGAGAGAGAGAGAGCCACGCGTCTTGGTCGCCAGTGCACCACCCCTCACGCATCACGTACGCGTCATCAAGGCGACGTGGCCGAGGCAGTCGGTCGTGCCGCGGCCATACAGAAAGTCTCCCTCGACCGTCAGCGTGAACGGGTCGCGCTCCCAGCCCTCGGCGTTGGCGGGCACGACGTCCATGTGCGATCCCACGAGCGCGAACGTCTTGTCGCTGCCTGCGGACGCCGGGTGCTGGTACTTGATGATCACGTTGCCGCGGCCCGCGACGTACTCGACGCGCTCGATGTCCAGCAGCCCGCCCTTCTTGGTCGAGAAGGGCTCCAGCTCCGCCAGCACAAAGTCCGACACGAGGTTCTCCTGCGGGATGAGGCCCAGCCCGGGAGCGTTTTGCACTCGTTCCTAGTATTGAGCGCGGCCGGCGTCAGCCCATGGGTTTGCTGGGCGGCATCTAAGGATGCCGCTGGTATGGCGAATAGAGCAACGGGAGGCGCGCGTACCGACACGCTGATGAGCTGGCGCAGTAGCTCCACGTACGCGGCCTCGTCCAGCGCAAAATCCTTGAGCATCGACGCCATTGGTCACTTCACGGGGCTTGTACGTTGTCTGTCTCCTTGCTCACTTCGGGGAAATCGGAAATGAGGATCTCGGGATGCTACAGTAGGTTGTTGATTGCCAATCGCGAGCTGTTGGGAGAGGTACAGTGTGCCATAATAATGGTACAATTCGTTGTGGAACAGTATCTGTAGACGAACGGCACGCGTTTTGATGGACGCGGCGTCAAAGACGTGGCCCCGACGAGCTTGCAGGCAGGCGGTCGACTGGCGCTCGCCACTCGTACTCGATACGTATTGATGATACGCGACTGCGTCCGCCTGCACTTGGTATTCGCAGGTTTCACACTGGTCGCAATGGCGAGCCGGTGCTCAGTGCATGAGCTTCTCTTCCTCGGTCGACGCTCACCACACTCGTCCACTAACTGTGGGCTCAGCCCACGCAACTCGCCAGGCCCTACGCGTGCGAAGCGTCGACGTTCTCGATCGTGCGTGCCAGGATCTTCATGGCGTTCACCATGTCGCTGAGCAGGCAGTACTCATTCTCCCCGTGGTAGACGGAACTCTTGCCGAAGCCGGCGAGCGTGAGGTCGTACCCCGCGCGCTGCAGGTCGCGCACGAGCGGCAAGCTGCCGCTGATCGAGAACGGCTTGACAGCGCCCAGAACGTCGGCCGTCGCTCCAGCAAGCGCCCTATCGAAAGAACGATGCAATGGGTTAGTTGAGCCAACACAAGCGTGTAATCGACGACTGGGGAGTAGCGCATGGCGTACTTGTAGCCGACTGAATCGAGCGAGCACGCAATGCCCTCGAAGTAGAGCGGGTCGAACGTGATCTCAAGCTTGCCCTCGCGGCCGTCGGCAGGCAGCGTGTACTTGGAGCTCGGGCCGCGCTTGCCTTCGAGCGACGCGATGTCCTTGTTGAGGTCGTCCACGTACATGTTGATCTTGGCGATCAACTACAACAAGTGAACCGCACATAGTTAGTCTAATGGATGAATTTTATCAGTATCACAAGTGTCCGAGGCTCGTACGTCTTTCATGTCGTAGAAGGGCGACAGCCGCACGTCGCCCGAGACCTTGGACCAAGGCGGACTGCATCACGACGCGCACACACAGAGTCAGTCATACAGTGTAGCCTTCCGGATGGGTTTGAAGGGCGGCGTACAGTTGGTTCAGTCCGTTGACCGAGGACTCGATGCGCGTCGGCTTCATGGTGGACGGGCACGAGAAGTTGTACTCCTTCTCCTTGTCGACGGGGCCAAAGTCCTGGTAGAAGCGCTCCTGGATCTTGGTGATGGCGTCCATGACCAGCTCAATGCCGTTGATGCCGAGGTTCGGCAGGCCGCTGTGGAACAGCTTGCCCGTGGCCTTGAGCGACCACGTGATGACGCCGGCCGTGCCGATGCAGGGCTGGCTGTCCGAGCAGTCGACCCAGATGACGGGTCCGTTCTTGATAAAGTCGATCTTGCCCGACTCCATGAGCGGCTCGACGCCGACGCCCCCAATCTCCGTGTTCTCCTCGGACGCAATCAGCACGCAAACGACCTGCGACTTGGTCGGGACTTTGCGAGCGGCCAGCTCCTTGCAGAGCTCTTCAACATAGAGACACGAGAGTTGCAGACCTCCCGTCAGTACTGTACATATCAATGCCAATGACAAGATGCTCTACCAACGAGATACTACTCACGGGTCATGAGCGCGACGTGGCCGAGGCAATCAGTAGTACCGCGTCCATAGAGATGGTCGCCCTCGACCGTGAGCGTGAACGGGTCGCGCTCCCACCCCTCCGGGTTCGCGGGCACCACATCCATGTGCGAGCCAATGAACGCGACCGTCGAGTCCGTCGACGCCCCAGGCGGCGTGTACTTGATGATCACGTTGCCGCGGCCCGGGATGAACTCGACCCGCTCGACCGACAGGTACCCCCCTTTGTCGGTCGTGTATGGCTCCAGCTCGGCCAGCACAAAGTCCGACACGAGGTTCTCCTGCGGCACGAGCCCGATGCTCGGCGCGTTCTGCACTTTCTCCTGTTGTTTTACGCGCACACCCAGTCAGCGTAGGCGCCAGAGAAGGAGATAGGAGCAGCTAGCCGCACTGCTTCGACTAGGAACGCACCGCCACGCCGATGAACTTGCGAAGGAGCTCCACGTACGCCGCCTCGTCCAGCGAGAGCTGCTGCAGCGCCGACGCCATCGCTTCCCGTGTTCGTTCTTGCTCCTTCCGTGCTCTTCTTGCTGTGAGCATATAGAAATGGACCCGCGAGCTTCCATGGTGGTAGGGAAACAGGACGATATGGAACCATAAATATGGTACAATGAACTCCTCACGACGGTACCAGCACATACTTATTTATGCAACAGCTAGAGTAGGCTCCAACTTCAACATGAGCAAGATAGCGACGTTACGTCTGAATGTGCCTCAATTCGCATGGTTACTGTACCCTTCACCGTGTTACGGCGTGGGGAACCAGTGCTGATAGCGCATGAGGTACTCGCGGAAGCCCTGGGGCCTCTGTCCCGTCAGCTTCTCGACCGTGTCGGTGGTCTTGCTCATCGACCCGTTGGCCAGCATCTCACCGCAGCACAGCAAGTCTCCAATGCACAGCTTCATGGGCAGCTTGGAGAAGTCGCCGCCGTATACGCTCGCAGGCAGTCCGCGGTCGAGCCACCACTTCTTGAGCTCCTCGTCCGGCATGTCCACGAACTGCGCCTTGTAGCCGGTCTGGTCGCACATCCAGTGGAAGATCTCCTCGTCCGTGACAGCTTCCGGGCCAGTCACCTCGTACACCGTGTTGGGCTCGCCCTTGCCCAGCAGCAGCGCGGCTAGGACGTTGCCGCAGTCCTCGCGGGCGACGTAGGCGCCGGCCTTGCCGTGCGTGTTGTTGAGCCACTTGTCGCCGCAGAACTTCCACGAGCCAGCAAACAGCCACGGGATGTTGTCCATGTACAGGAAGTTGCGCTGGATGCTGTACTGCAG
>JAADXZ010000205.1:0-32641 GCA_023338055.1 Phytopythium mirpurense | reverse complement strand
GTTGAGCTGCGACGCCGGCTTCTTCTTCCACCACCCAGAGTCGTTGCCGCCGCGCTCGAACGTCGCCACTTCCTTCATGCGCTTGCGGATCGCCGTGCCCGACTGGTTGGGGAACGCGCGCGCAATATCCTCGATCTTGAGTCGCTCGCCATCACGAGTCTTCCTGAATATGCGTCGAATGTGGAACGACATGTACGGACGGATGAACTCGTTTGCGCTGCGCGAATTGGGCGCGGGCACCTCGATCTGCGGCTCCGTCTGACCGGCAACAAATACCTGCGGCAGGTCCATCAGGTATCCCGTCGTCCTTGGCTGCACACCGCTTGGTGTGATATCAGGCCTGTTGCTCGACACTGGCCGACACAATAGGAAGAGCTCGCTCGCGTTGGTGTCACGGGCCCCGCAGGCCGTAAAGGGAGCTACCGGTTTGTGTGGGAAGATCGGCATAATATGCAGTTTCGAGTGCATGGTCGTCACCGTGCGGCCTGGTGGGATGTCACCGATAAACGGCGAGTGATCGAAGTCCCCAAGCACGACCACTCGGCCCATCGCCATGCCCGGAGGCTGGTCGTGCCCATGGCTCGCCTTGGAGTCACCTGCGCCGTTGTTCTGATTAGGCTTGTGCCAGAAATGCAGCATACGCGACGCCATGCCAGGGTTGGAGAGCACCGGCGGGTTCTCCTCCGAGTACTCGATCAAGATGAGCATGCCGCCAGCGGCCGGACTCAAGTCCGAGCTTGTCTGCATCGTCGCGTCTGCGCGCTTGCTATTGATGGAGGGCGGAGGAAGCCGGCAGAGCCGCATCCGCTCGCAGGCCTTGAACTTGCCGCGTGGGCGGTGGAGTTTGCGCAGCTGGTCCTTCGAGAGCTCGGGCGTTGCCAGCGTCAGCTCCGTCGCAAGCGGCGTGTGGCTCACGTTGCCATAGATTGTGGCTTGCCTGTCCGAGGTTGTCTCGCTCTTGCCTCCCGCTCCTTGTCGAGCCTCGTCACCGCGTGAGCGCTGGCAGATCGCCACGAGGTCCACTATCTTGTTCCCATAGCACGGCAACGTGCCCAGCACCGGCAGCGCAGGGATCGAGGGGCCAGCGCCGCCGCCGCCAGACGCCGAGCGCTCCCTATCAGCCTGGTGTTGTGTCATGGGTTGAGAATCTCAACTGCGCAAAACTGCACAATCAGCTCAATTACTCAAACTATTTACGTAATATAGCCGCAGTGACAAAGGTCGCCGTGCCTGTTGAAGCAGCGACCCGATGGAAGGCGCTCAGGCGAGCAAATGGACGTCGACGAGCCTTTGGGCGCGCCTCCCACCGACGTCAGCGCCGCTCCCCCGCTCGTATGTAGCCCCGCGCCTCAACCAGCTAGCCAAGGGCTTGATGGCGAGGCCGGAGAGCGTCCGCCGACGAGGAGCCGCAAGCGGAGCCTCAAGGCTGAGAGCCTCCGGTCCAACCTGGACGCCTTCGCGTCGCAGCTGGCGTCCATCCGCGCCAAGGTCGCGGCTCGATCCCTGCTGGAGCGCGAGGGTCTCGCGAGGGATGCTCGCCTGCCTGTGATCAAGTCCAAGGCGGACGGGGAGAGGGTTCGGCCTGCCCCCTTGACGGCCGAGCGTCTCCGACTGCCATTGCTGCGGCGTATTGACCAAGCAAAGCAGCAGCAGATGCCCCCTCAAGACGCATATGTCGCTGTCGATAGTATGGCGAGACGCGAGACACAGCAGGACAAGTTCCACAGCGACTCGAGGGAGCTGGTGGTACAGGAGCAGCTGGCATCAGCCGCCTTGCAGGACGCGAATCAACTGGACGAACAAGTGCGCGTCGCGGCGGCGGCGTTCACGAAGAACGAGCGCAGCTGGTCGTTCGACGAGCGCGCGAGGCGATACAGAGAGCTGCTGGAGCTCAGGAGGCAAGCGGACGAAGCTCGGACTGTCGCGGACAAGGAGCGAGCGAAGGCTCAGCACCATCGCTCACAGTTGAGAGACCCGTATGGAGGATTCAAAGCCATGGTCTCCTCTCCGCGAGCTCAGCTAGCGCCGATCGAAGACGCAGAGTATATGTGGTTGTGGGTTCTGGCGTCGCCAATTCCGTCCTTACCCTTCACCCCGCGGGACGAGACCGTCCAAGCCTTCCTCGAGGGCGAGAAGGAGCTGTCGACGCACGTCGTCTACTATATCGCTCCTTCGTCATACTCCAACAGACCCGCCAGTTTGTCAAGTACTCCAGAACAGACCGAACCTCGTCCCGAAGACCGGCCGCCGTCGAATGGGTGGATACCTTGCTCCAACCACGGAGCCTCCCCAGCTCCGCAGGTTACCCACACCAAGTCGTCGATCGAAACGTGGGTGGTCCAAGGCGCCGGGGCTGGTCATGTGAACGGCAGGTATATTATCTGCGGCACTCACGACCTGGTGAGGAAGTTCAAGTCGCCAACTGGGGTCGAGTTGTTCCGCAAGCGAGTCCCAGTCATGTCCGCTCTGGCGCAAAGCTTGTTCGACGGGCCAAATGCGCCAGAGACGTATGCTCCGACCAGTGGAACGGCCAACGGGCCAGAAGATCTGAGTAACGATGAGGTTGCGCGTCAAGCTGTGAATGCGCTTCCGAGCGCGTTGAGATCGATCGAGAAGGATGAGAACGACTTTCGCTCTATGCAACGCGTCGGCGCGTGGCTCGGAATGAACGAAGAGAACGAGCGGTACCGTCGAATGAAAGCTGAAGCTGCCCAAGCAAGCGAAGACTCTGCCAATCTTGCGGAGAGTGACAACTCCGACACGGAAGCAACGTTACTGACGAAGCGAAGCCCAGCGAAGATCAAGACGCAGAACGAACGGAGTGTCGATTCGTCGTTGACATACGACACCATACAAGCGCGGCTGGAAAGCTGCGCGCCGGTTTGCAAGGAGTGGGTCGTGTTTCTCAAATGTACAAAGCGAGAGACGAACAATCACACCAGTCAAGTGACGACAGCACCTCGGAAGCCAGGACTAGGCTGCCCCTACCGACACTACTACATATCGGCGGAGGAGAAGATGGGGATGACCACTTGGGCGCACGGGAAGGAGTGTCTCCTTGAGAAGAGCGTCTTGTCGACGATCATTGCCCGTGAAGGGCACATCAAGTCCATCAAGGCCTTGACCAACGAATGTATGACGGCTTATCAGCAGAACCTGCGCAAAGATACTAAGGCAATCCTGAGCAACCTACTCGCGGAGATGAATCGCGTTCGACTGTTGAGCATCAAAGTGCTGGAAACGATTGAGGTATGGAGGAGCCACATACGTCGTCTCGGATTTACGCGCCTCGAGCCAGCCAACGATATATCTAATGCGCCGGAAACGAGCCCAGCAACGGATGCCAGTACGCCCAGCTTCTTGCTAGGCTGGTCTGCCACGATCACCATCAGCACCGGGAAGCAGTTGTACAAGGGCTCCAAGGCTTTCGTTTCTCGCGTCAAGCGGTTCTGTCGCCCCGAGGACGCGACGGGCAAGAAGGAGCAGCATATCGTCTACCTCGGGTACTTCAAGACCCGAATGGAGGCGGAGCGAGCGTACGATGAGTTCGCGGCGGCGGAGGCCCGCCGACTCAATACGACCACAATGCACCTCCCGCGACGCCGAGGCGTGTTTCGCTCGTGCGGAAAGCACTTTGCGGTGGAGAGCGAGCGCCTCGGCCCGAGCTTCTGTATTGAGTGCAAGGCGCACGCCCTCGCCTCGTCTTCCTCGCCAGACGACTGGGCCCCACCGTTCTACTACACTCCTGGCGATAATTACATCCTGAGGATGGCGGGTGACATGGACTTCCTCGATCGAATTCCCCCGCTAAAGTCCCTCCTGAACGACGGGCGAGGGAGTGGAGACGGAGAGTTCTTTCCCCTTCGGGGCAACGCGTTTCTTCTACCAAGGGGCCAGATCTACGATATCAATGTGCTGCCGCTCACATCATTCGAATCGACCGAAGCACTAGCATCTCAAGGTCAGTCGGAGCTCGAAGAGATGCTCGACCGTGACCGGATCGCGAGAGCACAGCAGGTTCTTCTTCAAGAGCTGCACATGTACCGACCGGTAGATGTCCAGACTTCGGACCCCACCACAGCTCTCACGTCGTCGGAGCGAAGTCCGTTCGCCCAAACAGCGACAACTGCTCCGCTCTACCGAATGGTCGAGGCTCTCTACTGGGACCGCTGCGCTGCGCTCCAGATCCGGCAGCAGCGTCCGCCTCTCGCGTTTCGTCAAGACAATGTATGGTGCCGACCCGATGCCGGCGAGTGGGCAAGCCTAGTCGCACGAGGGTCGCACCTGCTGCACTTTATATTCGAGACGAATTTGGCGGCGGCCGGGCGGGAGGTACAGAAGAAGAGGAAGGAGCTGCTCAAAGTCATGCGGAAGGCGCTGAGCACCCCGTTGTACCTCATCCACGATCGGTCCATCTTCACAGACCTCATTGCGGCGGGGGTGGCGCTGAAAGGAGATGTCGTGCAGCTCGAAGTGAACAACCTGACCAAGCGGTTGGCTCGGTATGACGCCTGGTGCGTCGGTTGCGGGGTCGTGCAGCGGTGTTTCCGCAAGTATGTGGGGCGCAAGCGGGCGGCAGTGAGGCTGCAGGCGCTCCGACAAGCGTGCAGTCTTCGCGCCGCCTTCATGAGAAGTGTGCACGCGGTAGCGCTCGTATTCTACAAGCAAATGGTTGTTGCGGCCGCCGTTCGGCGTGCGGTGCGACGTATCTCCGCCCCGGTGTACCGCTGCGTGGTCAAGAAGGATGGCGAGATGCTGGTTGTAAGCGTCCACACCCTTGAGCACTACCGTGGGTCGTGGTTTGAGGGTAGAGAGAGGAGGTCTGCCATCTTTCAGCATAACCGTTTCTCGTCGATGTGCTGTTCAAGCTGTGCGCGCCGCTTCCATGTCAAGGCGACGTATGAATGTGAGCAGCAGAGATTCTCGGTCATCCACGGCGTTTGTACCTGTGATGCGAACGAAAGAGGCAAGATTGTGCGGGAGAAGTGGTTCCTGCGAGCATACAACCCCGTCAGCAACGTCACCTACCGGACTGAGATCGGCGACAAAATGCTCGCTCAATTAATGGGGCAGCGCTTCCATCGCTATGATGTCAACGATCGAAGCGGAAGCCCCAGGCACGTAAGTGGCTTTCAGCCTATCCGAGACATGCAGCGCTCGCAGCAAGCGGCACACGTGGCGCTGGTACAAGCGTCCTACAACGCGAACCGTGCTTCACGAGCGTACCACGAGCTGCTGAGTTGGAAGCGATTGAACAACGACGCGATCCAAGCGCGAAAGACGGCCTCCGTCACGCTTGCGAGCAGCATTGAGGCCGAGAAAGAGACTCGAGCCGCCTTCGGCACGTCGATCGTTAGTGCAAAGAAGGCGATGAACTTTGCGGGCCGCGCATTCAGCGAAGCGCAAGCGTGGGACCCTTTAGAGAACGCGAACGACTGGAGGCTTATAGTGGACAAGCGCCGGCTGGAGAAGCAGCTGCTCGAGTGCCAACAGGAGACGGAGCGGTCTCGCGTGGTGTGCTTCCAAGCGACGTACAATGAGCTCTACACTCGAGTGATACTATCGCAGATGCAAGCTCGTTATGACTCGGGCTGGCTTCCGATGGTTGAGAGTCGCTATCGCGAAATGGAAGCCGCAGCGATCAAGGAGACGGAGAGTCAAGCAGGCGTCGAGCGTTTGCTTCGTCGACTATGCCATGAGCTCTTGTCGCTCCGTGACAAAGGTGTCCCGCTTCGTCGGCAGCTCATGGTTTACAAGCCCATGCGTCTGGATTCATCAGCCATCCGAGTGGCTCTCCCCGAGTTCCAGCGACAGCGCAACTGCTTGCGCCGGCGTGTCCTGCGTCTCCAGAACCACGAGAAGCTCGACAGGAACTTGTCGAGGCGTATGGTCGTCAGCGTGTTCGTGCTGTCGCAGAACGGCAGGTCGGGGCGGAGCAGACACAACCCAATCACCGCGTGGTGGGCCGCAGCATACGACTCGGTCGGGAGTAGAACCCAGGAAGTGTTCCTGGAGTGGGAAGTCGTCCGGCTGCTGGTTGGCTGCAAGTCGAGCGGCGCCCAACAGGACGACGCGCTGCTCCCGCGGTCCACGAAGCAGCAAATCGCGGACAAGCTGCTTTCTATCGCCATGCTGGACCGCTTCACGGGCGAGTTTACACTGCGCAAGCTGCAGTTCTACCAGCAGATGCGTCTGGTGCGCCCGCAGATACACGCGAGCACGTGGTTTCAGGACCTGCAACGAGGCCGCAAGAGCGGGCGCGGGGACGAGATACTGCGGCAGGGCGTCGCCATCTCTGGCCGCCTCGGCGTCGTGGTGATTTTTGAGAACTGGGGAGACCTGGCGTTCGAGTTCTACCACGCCGCGACCGGGAGATCGTACGAAGTCGTCGAGCCGCTTCACGAGATTTCCAGGCGGCTCAGTCAGAAGCCGCTGCTCCTCCGCCTCTGGGTCTTGAGCGTCATGTCGAACTCCTACGCGCCCTCAGTGCTAAGACACGTGGTGAGTTTGCTCACGATCGAAAAGTGTGAGGCTGCTGCTGGCCATGTAGAGCGATTGGGCGTTCGCTCAGAGCATGAGCAGTTATGGAGACAGTGCTTTCAGGGAGTGCGGACGATACAAGGGAGGAGAGCGCTCGTATCTGTTCGAGAAGATGTGTCTCGAGACGTCCGCGTGACGGTGTTCGACCTGGCGTCGAGCCACACGTACCGCTTGGAGATGGAACGAGAAGCGCTGGTGAGGATATTCAAGGACGGCACTGCAAACCCGAGCCGCGGCACTCACTCGAGGCTGATGCCGCTGCTTTTGCACAAGAACCGCAAACGACTGTACGAGTGGGTTGCAGACCACTTGCAGTTCCAGAACTTGCTGGAGCACCCGGCGACGCTCTCGACCGCACTGTCCCCACTAGCCTGCGGCTTTCACGTCCGCGAGAGCTTCCAGATGCTGAACCGGTGGGTCTCTTCAAGCGAGCGAATCCCGGTTGAGAGCATGCCTGAAGGTGAAGTCGATAGCCTTGCTGCAGAGTCCGAGACGAGCGCCATCTCAAGTCTTTTGTTTGACCAGCTCGCACTCATCCCGGACGCGGCCATGTCGTTCGACACGAACAAGCAGCGCTGCGGGACTTTGGAGTGGGCAGATGTCGGAGCCCGAGTGGCTTCTAAAGAGGCGAGCAGCCCCTTCCCGTTCATGAAGCTGGATATCTGCGTGCAATCGCACAACCTTATGGTGCGCTTGCGGAGAGAAGTGTTTGCAGAGGCGGAGTACCGGCGACAGAGAGCTGCGCAAGCAGAGATGCAGCGAGAAGACGCGTATTCGCTCGCTGTGAACATTCAGAGCGTGCTAGAGTCGACCCAAATGGCCTCACGACAAGTCACGAAGGACTTGGGTGCAGCGCAAACCATGGTCGACGTCGTTGTTGCCAAGTGGACGGGAGTCCACGCCGAGCTGGTCCACTCAGTTGGTGCTGGCAACCCTACAAGCACACCGACTGCGCAGGTTGTTGACGCTGATGTGTCGCCGCTCGGACCCAGTGGGCGTGCTGAGGGCATCGGACGACTCGCGAAGCTCGTCAACGCGGAGCTGCTCGCCAACCCACGCATGTTTGACGCTCTACGCTCCAGTGTGCGGGTTGAGGCTGATGTGCCGCTCCCCCTCGTGTCCGTCGCGCTTGGGTTGTGCTTGCGCGAGATGGCCGGTCGAGTCACTGAGAGGCTGCAGGCGTTGGCATCGGAGTTCGAGTCGATCGCAAGGCAGCAAGACAGCTTGTCGCAGCGTATTCTGCGGCTTCGGCGTCTACACGTCCTTGTTATCGGCTTTGAGCGCGGCTTCTTTGGGCTCGAGCAGCTGCCACACAGCTGTGCAGCTAGCTCTGTCGACGTCACTGCCTTGGACATTTTCGACGATCTGGGATTGCAGGAAGTGCCGAGTACGCAACAGCCTGAGCTTCGGATGGACCCACCAGCGGAGGATCTCGCTGCGAGCACAGCAATCCTAATACCGGAGGACCCGACCCAGTCAATGCAAGAGATCTTCCTGGACGTCTCTGAACTGCGAACCAGCTACGAAGAGCGTGTTGGCTCGCTAGCGATGGCTTTGACGCCAATGTTTCGAGCGCAACTTGCCCTCGCTCAAGGGGATCCGCCACCAGCCTCCAAGCTGCTAGTCTGTCACCGTGTTCCTGACGGTCTTATCGTTTGCCAAGACGCCGCAGCTTCCTATTGCGTTGAACAACAATATCCGAGAAACCATCGAGCAAACGCGATCGCAGGGCGATCCAGCATCCACGGACTGGCTGTCTATGTTCCTCTCGATCCATCTCCAGGAAGACGCTCCACCGACCTACGACGTCGTCTCCTTCAAGCAAGTGATGCGTACGCGGAGTTCGTCAAGACGATCGTGCCTGCTGCAATGGATCCATCAACGATGAGTAGAGGCGGAGGGTCTAACACGCTCGACACGAAGCGGAGGGTACGATCGACGAAGCTCCTCCCGTGGAAACAGACTGCGAGCGACCGCATGCGCGTGGCACGCACGTTGAAGCGAAGTCTGGCTACGCTAGGGCGCGCGGTAGTGGAGCCCACCGCTGAGACCCGCGAACGAAAAGACGCCACGGTCGCAACTGGGTGTGTGAGCTTCCGACAGCTAGAGAGCATGACTGGGAGAGTGTTGATCGGCGCAGTTTCTCTGGAAATGGCCAGCGGAATGCGCTTCGCGACGTCAAGAGCAGCGCATGGGCCACAGAGTGGACTTGGGGCATGGAAACTGGAAGTTGCCAATCCGCTCGCGCTCTTGAACATACCAGTGACCTCGACACATGGCGAAGGAGATGCAGCAAGTGCTCTCCACGGCAGTTATACCAAGATCCGCCTCGATATGGACGCCCTGCAGATCGAGGTGGACGACGTCGACCACCCTCGGCGGCTGGTGTTCTCCTGCCGCGATCTGCAGTCTCGGCGGCGATACGTGGCTGACTGCGGCTACTACGAGCTGCGTCGGCATCTTCTGGCTGATAGGGACGCAACGTCGGCACTGGCCGACGTCAGCGACCTGTGGAGGAAGCGGCCGACGAGGATCCAAAAGTGGCGATCGCTCGCTCAGCTCGCCGCACGGCGCCTCGTGTTCTGCAAGATGAATGGCACGCTGATGCTCTGCTTGGACTTTACTGTTCGCGTCGAGTCCCACCGGCCGCTAACTGGAGCGCACAATCGAGCGTTGACGATCCAGCACGCGCCTCCTTCGACCGCTTCATCACTCCAAGGACGCTCGGCGCTACTCCCCACGGATCAACTGCAACTGCGCAAAGCCATTGTCGATCGATGCTGCGCCAAGCGTCTGGCCGCGCACCAGCAATCGATACTGCACTTCATCGCGGCGGAGCAGGCGCGGACGGTTCGAGCGCTGCTGCTGGCGTGTCGTCACGAGTGGGTGTCGATGCTCCATGAGGACCTGCGGGCGCAAACTCTTCGCGGGCTGTTGGTGCTGGACGCCAAGGCGCTCGCTCGGATCCAAGCGGCATTCAAGAGCGGCACGCAGCGCGCACGAAAGCAGCGGGCACGCATGCAACCCCACGACACGCGTGGGACCAATAGCCAGGTCTTGGAGATCTGCAAGGACCTAGGCTTGCCGGTCGAGGTGGCTGGCGACGTGCGACAGCAGCTGGCGGCAATTCAACAGGAGCGAAAGCGCCGCGGTCAGCAACAAACAGCAGGCGGCGTAGATAGTGCCAGTGCTGGCGCGACTCGAGACGAGCAGTGGCCGCTCGTCGACGTCACGGAGTGGTGGCGACGGTATCTCGTCCACGTGGCAGCAGAGAAGGCGGCAATGCAACAGTCCGCGCCTTCATGAGCTGTCGCAGGGCAGTCGATCTCGACGAGTTCTCTCTCCATCAGCGATCCGTCAGGAGTTCCCGACCAATCAGTAGTCGGGCGGCGCGCCGGTTTTGTCATCGCGGTGCCATGGTCGCTTATTGAAGATGATGTTCTCCATAAAGTCTCGACACGAGATCTGCTCCTCCTGGGGGGCCCGCGGTGTCAGACACGCCTCTGGCCGCGCGCGCAGGAAGTACGGCATGGACATACGGCGCTCGTCTTCCGACTCGACGGTGATCCCTGGCACGCGGTGCAGTGGGGCGCAGATGCGGCCGTTCGTCAGTAGCCCCAGCGTCTCACCGGCGAACACGGAGAAGTGCAGCGGCGTCGCGTCCTCTTCGACGTCCGCCCACCGCATGCGCTCGAGGTTCCACATCTGCAGCCCAGGCACGGTGGCGACTGGAGAGACCGTGACGAGCCCAAGGTCCGCGTGGACGCCGCACGAGTTGTCGTCTGGCGGGGCGTGGGCCTTGTTCCGGTAGTTGTAGACGCGCAGTACGGACGCGCCGTACTGACGCGACGTGTCCCTGACAGTCACCTCGTCCTCGGGTGTGGGGGGCGGCGTGCGGTCGTCCAAGAGCTCGTCGAACAGCCAGCGCTCGTCTAGATCGTCCGCCTCGCAGACGGCGCGCATGCAGTCGCGGGCAACGTCGTCGAGCAGCGTGAGGAGCGCGAGCATGTCGTTTGCGAACGCGGCCGCGTCTGGCCCGGCCTGCGTGAAGTACGGCGGGGGCCACACGGTGCCGCTCGCGGCCAGCGGAAGGCGGAGCTGCAGGTACTCGCGGTTGCGGTCAACGCTGAAGCCCACGCGCCGGCCACGCGACACGACAGGGTACGCGTCGAACACGTCCCTCGACTCGCTCTGTCGGCCAGCGCCGCCTTCGATGGCGTCGTCTCCGTCTCGCCGCCGGCCGCGAGCGTCGACGTGGTCCACCCATCGCTTGGCCGGAGGCATGGCGAGCTGCTCCGCCAGCCACGTGCGCACGGCTCGGAACGCTTGGACCGGCATCTGCGCCTGCTCGGCCGTCACCTCGAGCCGCGCGAACCCGAAGCGCTGCATGCTGCGCACGAACCGCGCCCTCGCGAGTCGGCGCGCGTCCGAGTCGGCCGGCAGCGCGAGCGCCTGGGCGGACACGGCCGCGAAAGGCGAGCCCTCCACGTCCGCGCGCGGCATCGGCTGCCGCACGAGCGCCAGGCTGCGCACGACGAGCTCGAGATGCAGCTCGGGCGCCGGCTCGTCCGCCGTGAAGCGCGCGGCGAGCGCGTTGATGAGCACGAGCGGGAAGGGCGGCGAGTACGGCTCGTCCGCAGGCACGACAGCGAACACGCTCCAGCCGTCAGGCACGCCGAACGCCTCGCGCAGCCGCGTCTCGAGCTGCGAGAGCCGCGTGCCGTGCGGCGGCGGCGGGTCGAACACGAGCGGCAGCGACAGCGCCGCCGTCAGCGCGCGGCCGTCGAGGGAGAACACGCAGCGCAGCGGCGGCCGCTGCGCCAAGCGCGCCAGCGCCTCTTCCTCCTCGTCCAGTAGGTTGCTGCGGCGGCGTTCGGCCGGCGTCGCGGTCGCCGCGCGCGTCGTGAGTACCTGCCCCATTCTTGTCGCGAAGGAGAGCAATTTTGGTTTGCAACTGCTGCAGCCTGCAACTGGGGGTACGTACGGGTGTGGGTACACGTCAGACAGGGTGCAAATGTAACAGTAACCGTAACTTTTTATATAGTGTATCCCGCTTGGATAAACCATGGTACGCGAGGGTTACTCGTCGTGGCACCCAATCGTCCGCAGTCGCGCACAAGCATCGAGTAGGAGGCGAAGCAATGGCAACGGACGGCGGAGACGGCGGCGCGGCGGCGGCCAAGACGTTCGTGGACGCGCTGTACCGCAAGGTGCTGCTGTCGGTGAAGGCGTCGAACGCGGTCCCGTCCGAAGACGACGGCTACCACTTCCACGCCAAGTTCAGCGCGGCGTTCGCGTCGCGCGCGGCGGGCAGCGGCGCAGCGGCGCAGGCGCTGGTGGACCTACTGACGACCAAGCAGCGCCGGAGCGGGCAGCAGGGCGAAGAGGAAAGTGACAGCGAGGGCGAGGAGGCCGGCGAGCTGTTCGAGGGGCCCGAGCCGAACGCCAAGATCACGGACTTTGTGGACGCGCTCCTGGACGAGGCGACCAAGCAGCTCGAGCTGTTCGCCAAGGGCGGCGTCAGCGCCGCGGCCGGCGGTCTGCGCCCGCTGGAGAACAAGCCGCTCGAGTTCAAGAAGAAACAGATTGGCGCGGCCGACAAGAGCGACGCGTCGCAGCAGCAGACGGCGCCCAAGAGCGCGCCGCCCAGACACGTGCACGCGCTGCACAAGCCGCAGAACGAGTTCGACGAGGCCATCGACAACTCGGACGCGCCGTTCGTCTCCAAGCTGAGGGAAAAGGTGCACGCGCTGGACGACGGCGCCGCCATGGAGGTGGACGACGACGACGACTCGGAGGAGGCGCGGCTGCAGAGGCGCCACCCGTACTTGCACGAGGTCCGCGCGCTCAAGTACGCCCAGTGGCAGCTGGAGGCGTCCGCGGACCCGTACCCGATCATCCCGGTGGCGGAGGCGTCGTACCTGTGGGTCGACTCGGAGGAGACACTGCTGCAGATGATGGAGTCGCTGTCCAAGCCCGAGACGCGCGCGATCGCCGTCGACCTCGAGCACCACAGTTACCGCTCGTACATGGGCATCGTGTGTCTGATGCAGGTGTCGACCGCCTCAGAAGACTTTCTCGTCGACACACTGGCGCTGCGGTCCAAGCTGCAGATCGTGAACAAGGTCTTCTGCGACCCGGCCAAGGTCAAGGTGCTGCACGGCTCGGACATGGACATCCTATGGCTGCAGCGCGACCTTGGGCTGTACGTGGTCAACATGTTCGACACAGGCCAGGCGGCGCGTTTGCTGCAGTACCCGCGCTTCTCGCTCGCGTACCTGCTCAAGCGCCACTGCGCCGTGGACGCGGACAAGCAATACCAGCTCGCCGACTGGCGGGTGCGCCCGCTCGACAAGAACATGGTCAAGTACGCGCGGGAGGACACGCGGTACCTGCTCTTCATCTACGACGAGATGAAGAAGGAGCTGCTGGCGCAGTCTAACGCGGCGCAGTCGAGTCTGCTCTTCGAGGCGCTCCAGAATTCGAGCAAGCTGTGCCTGCAAGTGTATGACAAGCCACGGGTCTCGCCGGAGGACGCGGCTTCGCTGCTCGACCGGTTGAAGGGCACAGTGGGCCTCACGACGCCGTCCGACCTGCAGCAGCGCGTGTTCACCGCGCTGTACTTTTGGCGAGACCGCGTGGCGCGCGAGGAGGACGAGTCGACGGGGTACGTGATGCCCAACCACGTGCTGATCAAGCTCACGAAGCAGCTGCCCACGCGTTCGGACTACCTGTTCCGAGCGTGCCACCCTGTCCCGGCGTTCGTTCGCAAGCACGCGCACGAGCTGACGACCATGATCGCGGCGGAGAAGGCGGCATTCAGCGCCGAGCAAGCCAAGGAGAAGGACTCTGGCGCGGCGACGCTCGCGACTGCAAAAGGATCGGAAGTCCGCGCCAGCAAGCGGAAGGTATGGGGTGACGATGGCGTGGGGCAGGACGTAGAAGCGGGCGTCAATGTGCTCAACACTGCGCGGCCAGAGGGCGAGGCCGTGCATCCAGAATGGGCGGCCGGCAAGCGGAAAGCCAAGTGTAGTGCTGGAGAGGGCGGGTCGGCGCTCGCCCCTGGGCTGCTGCAGTTAGGCTTGGCTGCAGCGCCCTCGGCCACCAGCAAGGACACGAGTGCGGCCTCGATCCTCCAGCAAGTGAACGAGATGGTCGCGCGCGTCAGCTTCACGGTGGAAGAGAGCGATGCCGCCCAAGTCGACGCGGACGCGAACGCCGAGCCCAGAGCGCGAGATGTGGTCAGTGAGGCGCCGGCGCCTCCAGCAGCGCCTCAGTCCATCGCGGAGACGTATCACCTGCCGAGCCGAGCCAAGCGCCGCAAGGTCGAGGGCGAGTCGCTCCGGACGGAGCCGCTGGTCTCCGAGGTGAAGGCCCGCGCGGCCAACTTTATGCAACAGATCGGGGTGGGCGGCCAGGAGGAGCACGAGCACGCGCAGGCGAGCTTTGACTACGCGGCCGCGAGCGAGCAGGTGTCGAGCGCCAAGCTCGACCTGAACGCCCCGATCAGCGGCTCGGCCCGCGGCAACCGGCGCAACGGCGGGAAGCGGAAGCAGCAGCAGTCCAGCGGCAGCTACAATCCGTTCGTCGCCATCCGCGGAGGTGCAGGCGCGGGCGACGACAACACGTCCGTCAAGCAGCCGCGCAAGAAGGCGAACCACATGCCGCGCAGCGCCACCTTTCGGTGAACAGCAGAGCAGGTCAGGTACCAAGTGGGTCGGTCATAGCTCCACGACGATTGGATGATAATGGTTATATTTTGAACCAATCATACTTCGTTTGGTCCATGTCCGAAAGCTCCAAAGCAGCAGCTCAGCTTTCAGTGGAAAAACCGCTGCTGCGTGCGCGCCAAACGCCGACGACCCGGCCCCATCCATGGCCAAGCAGGAGAAGCGGCGGGCGACGGCGGCGGGCGACGCGGCCGCCAGGAAGCGTGCCAAGCCCGCCCAGCCGGAGCAGAAGTCCGAGCCGGTCGGGGACGCGGCGCTAGCGGCGGTGGCGGAGGCGCCAGCGGCGGACGAGACGCTACTGAACGGCCACATGAGTGGAGACCACGCGTCGGACGCGGACAGCGGTACGTCTACCCGCTCCTGCGCCTCTGATGGCGGGTTGGTGGTCTATTACTGTAGGGTGTCGACATGCTCGTGGGAGAGCCACTTGCGCCGACTATAGAGCCCTTGGCGCGTGACCGGCCGTTGACCCGCACTGTTCACCTCTCTGCGCTTGACAGACGATCCGGAGGCGGCCCCTGCGACCGCGAACGGCGCGGAGGAAAGAGAGAAGGCCTCCACTGGCGGCAAGAAGGCGCCCAGCGCGAAGAAGGCGGCGCCTGCGGCCAAGAAGAAGAGCGCGGCGGCGGCCAAGAAGCCGGAGGCGGCGCCGAAGCGCAAGCCCGCGGCCAAGCGCAAGGCGCGGACGGCCGAGGATAAGCTGGCAGAGAACGCGCCCATGGCGCAGCCCTTCTTCGTCGAGACGGGCGCCGAGTGGAACGCCACGGACATTGGTGCGGTGGCGACGCCACGAGCGCCTGGCCCTATAGTGGGAGTGAGTGAATGAGGGGTTCTGTGTGAGGCTAACGGCTGTCGGTACGCGGACGGTGTGGTAGACTTTGAGGAGCTGTCGACGCTGCGCGGCATGTGGGAGCTGCCGGCGGCCTGCCACCTGTTGTGGCTGATGCAGACGCCGCTGACGCTGCGCTTCTCCAACACGCTGCTCGAGTACGAGGCGGCGCTGCTCAAGCCCGAGGACAGCCCGGTGCTGGAGGACGTGTTCACCAAGCTGCTGCTGCAGAAGAGCGAGCGCGACTGCCTTTCGGCGGGCATCGGCCTTAAGTACGAGTGGTGGAACAAGCAGCTGCGCGACTACTACATGGCGCTGTACGACAAGTGGTACGCGCTGCTGCGCAAGGCGGGCGAGAAGCTGCCAGAGACCTTTTCGCAGGACGAGGACGACACGGCCACGAGCAGCAACAGCGACGCGGACGACGACAGCGGCGGGGATAGCGACGAGGACGCAGCGAAGAGCAAGCGAGAGGTCGACGTCGAGCTCTCGGACGACGAGTGGATGGCACTCGACATTCTCAAGGCACGGCTCGACGGGCTCGGCGCCGTCTGCCCGCTCAAGGTGAGTGCGTTTCCACCGCCGGGAGACTGGCTGTGGGAGTCCGA
The DNA here is from genome assembly GCA_023338055.1 of Phytopythium mirpurense. Classification (NCBI taxonomy): domain Eukaryota; phylum Oomycota; class Peronosporomycetes; order Pythiales; family Pythiaceae; genus Phytopythium; species Phytopythium mirpurense. The sequence goes on along the minus strand of JAADXZ010000205.1, from coordinate 16,934 downwards.
GCCCTATCCGCTGCGAGCGGTTGCTGACGGGCTTGATTGGCTGACACATGACCGCGGCAGCACAAGTCCTTTGCCGATTTGCCGGCTGACCTGCGGTGCCGAGTGCTGCTCAACCTGTGCGAGGCCGTGGTCGAGGACCCCGTCAACACGTACGTGCGTGGGTGCTGCTTGCCACCTTTGGGGCGTCGAGTGCTGATCGTGTTGTGTGAGCTACGTATGCAAACGCGGCAGGGAGTACATTCGCATGATGGAGGAGGACGACCTGCGCGTGGAGCCGCTGGGCAACGACCGCGCGGGCAACCTGTTCTACTTCTTCCCGCAGTTCTACGAGGAGCGCCGCATCTACCGCCTCCACGCGCAGACGCAGGAGTGGACGCTGTGGGCCAAGGGTGACGACGCATTCCACCAGATGCTGGCGGGCATGAAGGCGCTGCGAGGCCGCAAGGTGCGCGGCGAGCAGGAGCTGCTGGACCACCTCGAGGTGATCGTGGAGCAGATCGAAGAGGAGTCAGTGGCTCGCGCCAAGCAGGTCGAGAAGGCGAACCGCCTGGCGATCCTGGAGGCCATCCCTCGCAAGCGCTCGCTGCGACTGCAGGTCAAGCAGCTGGAGGACATGGAGAAAAAGCGCGAGGAGAAGGAGGAGGTGCAGCAAATGACGATGCAGCAGATCGCCGACCTCAAGCGCGCCGAGTTCCTCAAGCGCGTGGACCGCGAGGCGGAGCGCGAGGCGCGGCAGCTGGAGCGCCAGGCCAAGAAGGTGGAGCGCAAGCAGCAGGAGAAAGAGGCGGCGGCGGCGGAGCGCGAGCTGCGGCGCCAGCGGCGACGCGAGCAGGAGCTCGAGCAGGAGCGCCTCGCCGAGGAAGCCGAGCGCAGGCTCGAGGAGGAGCGCAAGCAGCAGGAGGAGGCGCGTTTGCTGCGTGCCCTGCAGCGCCAGGCGATGGAGCGCGGGACGGACAAGGTCGAGGACGTGGAGAAGGAGGAGGACGGCGACGACTCTGCCAAGAAAGGGGACGAGACGAAGGCGAATCAACGAAACGAGGAGGCGGAACCGGAGGCAGCGGAGTGAAAAGAGAGCTACGCGCGACGCTCTTGTCTGGTGCTGTCGCTCGTGCCTGCTTTAGAATAGAATGGGATGAACCAATGTCGCCCTCTCCTCTCTCGGGCACGGCATCCGCCACGCTAGGCGGCCACGTACGCGTTCGCCTTGTGCTTGGGCACGAACTCGAAGCCGTCGGGCACGGGGCCGAGCAGCATCTCGGAGATCTTGATCCAGTCGACGGCCTGGTCGCTGGCGAGCAGCGTCTCGAGGTCGCTGCGGCCGAAGTAGGGCGACGGGCGCTCGTTGATGCGCTGGGGTAACGCCTCGAGCAGCCCGACGGGGATGTAGCGGCACAGGAAGGACTGCCACTCGAGCAGGTAGCGCCGCGTGCGGTTGACGCCCTTCTGGTCGGACCCCCAGTGCTCGAGGCCGAAGTGCACAAAGTCCTTGAGCAGGTCCAGCCGCTCGCCCGCCGAGATGTCCCAGTGCCGCCGCTCCTTGATCTCCGTGGGTAGCCAGGGCTTGATGAGCGCGCCGCGCGCGAGCATGCACGTGTCCAGCTTGCCGTTCTGGAGGTGCGCGTCGAACTCCTCGAACGACAGCACGTCGCCGCCGCCAACGAACGCCGGGCGGGCGGCCGACTCGGCCGTTCCCTCGGCCGCCGAGTCGGCGCACTGGAAGATGTAGTCCCAGTCGGCGTTACGCGTGTAGCGCTGCAGGCGTGAGCGGCCGTGGAGCATGATGGCGTCCACGCCCTGGCGCGCGCGCAGCGAAAAGTCGGCCGAGACGACGCCCGCGTTCACGTAGGCGCTCGAGCCGCGCGCCGTGCGCAGCGAGGCCATGAGCTTGTGCGCCACTGGCTTCTTGTCGCTCCAGCCCGTGCGCAGCTTGACCGTGAGCCCCGGCGCCTGGCCGGCGCGGAACGCGGCGCGGCCCGTGCCCAGCTCGATGCCCGTGAGCGCGCCCGAGACGACCTCGAGCATGCGCGGCGGGCGGTTCATGAGCGCGGCGCCGGCGCCGGCGCTGCAGACGAGGTCGATGGGGCAGCCCATGTTGATGTCGATGAAGTCCACGTCCGTCTCCCGCGCCAGCAGCTCGCACACGCGCGCCATTTGGTCGCCGTGCGCGCCCGCGATCTGCACACCGAACACGTCCTCGCTCGTGTGGCGGCGCAGAAGCGCCCACTCCGACTGCTGCGCGCGCAGCAGGTTGGCCGACAGCGCCATCTCGCCGCACGTGATGTCGGCGCCCGTCTGCTTGAGCAGCCGCCGGAACGGCAGGTTGCCCACCGTCGTCAGCGGTGCCACGTAGATCTTGCGCCGGAAGTCCACCGGCTTGCGCTCGCGCTCCAACGCCCCCGCCGGCGAAGCCGGCTCCACGTTCATGGCCGTCTCGCTCGTGTCCATCGACTCCGCCTCAACCGTCTCACTCGTGGGGACCTCGGTGGTCGCTGGCGCCTCGACCTTCCCGCTCGTGGCGACCTCAACAGACGCTGGCGCCTCGAGCGTCCCGGATGGCTTGGCGCTCGCCTTGTTGCGCTTATTGTGCCGCTCGTGGTTCCTCGAGCGGCGCTGCTCGATGCTCAGGAACGGGTACTTGTTCTTTCGCAGCGCCGTGCGCACGTCGTGGGTCAGCGCGTTGGTCTCGCGCGTCGGAGCGTCCGGCGCGGGCTGCCCCACGTTGCGGAACGTGCCGTCGCGCGTGTCGACGTGCGCCATGGCGAAGCGGCATGAGAGCCCGTCGTTGCAGTGGCCGAGCGCGTCGAACACGGGGCAGCGCGCGCCAAGGTCTTTGGGCTTGCGCCGCATGTATGCGGCCACGTCGTGGCTGAACTTGCACGCGTCGCCGAACGAGCAGGCCTTCTCGCCGGTGGCCACGGGCCGACACAGGCTGTCCGCCGGGTCTTCGGCCGCGTCCGCCGGCCGCTTCTTGAACGTCCCGCGCTTCTTGTCGTCGGCCTCGCCCGCTTTCTCCGCCTCGACGGCCTCGCTCCGGGCCAGAGCAGCGCCCACGGGCTTGAGGAACCTGGTACAGAGCCACGCGGACGCAGAGTGAGCGCCAAGCGCAGGTCAAACGCGACAAGAGCGGGGCGGACGGGCGGACGGACGGACGCACTCGGGTTTGATGGGCGCCTCGCCAGGCAGCCGCGCGCGCGGAGCAGCTGGAGACGGGTCGGGAGCAGCCGAAGCGGTCGGCGGCGCGTCCATGGAGACCGCAACGGCAGCAGGCGGCGCGTCCAGCGCCAGCGTCGCATCCGTGGAGCTCATGGCGAACGAATGGGTTGCTTGGGGTCGGATGTGCGCGATTGCGAATGGAAATGGATGGCACTCTGGACGAGAGGGTACGGTTATGATCAGAAGGGTACGCAGTTTGTACCCATGATAACTATTCTTAAGTCAGTACTTGAAGATAGTCGAGCCCATCGGTGGTCAGAGCTTTTCACTACATACCTGGATGGCGGCGTTACACTCGACCGAGGACAGCCGCCGCCCACGAAATGACTCGGCGAACGCTCGGAAGAACGCGAGGCTTTCGATGTCGATGATGGCCTCTCCATCTCGATGGTCGCGTGAGCCTTCGCCCTGATCGCGGTCGCGGCCTTCGTACATGCGCTGCTAATTCCGACCGGCGAGGATGACTGGGTGCGCTGCTGCTCGGCTGTTTGGCTGCTTGGCAAGCGCGAGGTGGTACGCGTAGCCGACACCCAAGTTGCCGCCAGTGACGACAATGGTCGTGGTCGAGGACAGCTTGGAGCGGTGGTAGGCGTCGGTGTCGTGGACGAGCACAGGACTGAAGTAGTGGGTCATAGCGCTTGGATGGTGGCTTGGTGTCGAGTCCGCCAATTCGATTGTTGGTGGAGGTTGAAAAGGCGTAATGGCACTCAACACTGGCGCATGATGTAAGCAGTTCATCTGCGAGCTGAAATCCGATATCGCCGGCCCTTACAACGATGCGGAACATGGATTCGAATGCGGCGCGAGCGTCCCGAAAGCTCCATCTACTCGGCTTACACCGTCCTGGCGTGTGACGACAACGACACTGAATTGGATCGGATGGTCGCCGAGAAGCGCACTTGCCGACTCCTCTGCCGACACCCAAGCCACTGCTCAAGACAAAGCACGACTGGAGCAAGTGCAGGTTTTCGAACTCAATCCGAGTGGAGGTGGCGGCTCGCTATAGAAGCAGCAGTCGAATTCGGCGTCGCACCTGACCACAACCTGGTGGCAGTCGTCCCACGCCTATCTACGCTGAAGGAGCCTATAGTCAACGCATCAGTTGCCCTGAACTCGGACGGGATCAGAACTATTGCCCGACCGAAGCGAAAGCAGCATGCATCGTCGGTTTCTGCTCTGGCCGCGCCCAAGACACCCGGGACCTCCGTCTCCGCCGCGCAGCTACAGCGATACAGTGCCTGTCGTACCACCTGCGCCATGCAGCCGCTTGCTTCCCTCCTTCATGCTGGAAGTAGCCAGTCAGAAGATCTCCTCCCGTGCCCAATGGTGGTGATCCACGTCAGGAAGAGCCCCGAACCTGCTCTCGCTAGTTAGTGGTATCTTTGTATGATACCATGTGATCAACGCAGTGAACACGCACTGATTCCCTATTTGCTTGCTGTTGCTGGGCGGCACTTGCGTGATTGCGGTGAGATTCGCCTTGTACTAGTTGCCAACAGTCGCAAAGCTAATGGATAACATGATGGTAGCCACGCTTCAAGGGTTGATTCGATCCCTGCAGCTCAGTGACGCGCAATTGCTCGTTACGAGGTGATACGTGTGCTCTTGCTTCCGCTCTCTCGCGCCTGTAAAGCCCTCGGCCTACCTCTCTGGTGCACAAAAGAGAGATTCTATTCGACGATGCATCGATACGCCCTCCAAATGACCGCCTTCGGCCCAGTCGATCTCTTTCCTGACGCGGTTGGGCTGATCCTTGGCTGGTCACTTCAAAAGCACCGCATTGTCGGCAGCAGTGTCTACGATCGACCGCACGCCCCACAGTCTCCACCCAGCGGTCGAGGCCCTTCATTCGAGTCTTTGAGTACCAGGAGGCCATCGCCTGGGGCTGTGCCTTCACGTGACGACCGCAATGCTGGGACATGGTCCCCGCCGTTCCGCTGGGTGTGCACCGCCAGCACGAGCTGCTTCAGGATATCCAGAACCTGCTGCCCGTGCTCCCATGTCTCCGCCTGTTGGTTCATCTTGGCCGTCGCGCGAGTAAACACCAGTCCTTCACTCTCGCAGAAGACGCGCACTTGGTCCAGGTCGACGGCCTCTCGCGGCCGGGGCTGCGACGGCGGCGCCAGGTCAACTTTGTTCTCGACGACCGTGATGGCCGTGAGCGAGTCACCCGCCGTCTCCCGCAGCGCGTTCAGCCACTCGCCGAGCTTGTCGAAGCTCTCGGGGTCGCCCATGTCGTACACGAGCAGCGCGCCATCCGCGCGGCGGTAGTGCGAGCGCGTGATGGCTCGGTAGCGCTCCTGGCCCGCCGTGTCCCACACACGCGCCTTGATTCGCTGCCGTAGGCCAGCAACGCACGCAGAGCGCGGCCGTCAGTGCTCTGAGCGCTCTTTACGAGTCCTCGACACGAATCGTCAACGAATGCCACCTACGCCCTTGCCGCCCGTGTCGCCGTCGCTAAAGTCGAGACTGCCGAACTCGGCCTCGAGTGTGGTCGGCCGCCGCTCCTGGTACCCGCTGTCGCCGTTCACAGCCACGGACAGCAGGCTGCTCTTGCCGACGCCTGCGGTGCCGAGTAGAATCATCTTGTACAGCGGTGCGGCGGCGTTGGAGGCGGCGCGAACGGGGGAGCTGGGCACTCCGCTTGACGCTCTGGAAGCTCGAGGCGAAGACGGTGGTGACGGCGAGTCGAGGTGGAGGGAGTCGCGCAGCTCGTGGGGCGTCACCACGCCGGCCTCCACGTCGACAAACCGCAGCGTCACCGGTCGGGCCGCGCTCTGGATGCTATATAATACACAGAGATGCAAGACGTGAGCATTGGACTTGCCAAATCACCGTTGGCGAGAGCTTGGACCTGGATATGACGTCCTCGCAAGGCACGTCGACGAGGTGGCGGTCGCCAATATGCGTCAGGTACAGACCCGTCCGGAGCGTGCTAGTGGTCACAAGCACGAGTTCCGTTGTTAGTGGAGAAGCAAACGGAAGCAAAGCGAGCACGCCTATCATATACAACCGACGTACAGATGCGCTTGGTCGGCACGGAGACTCGCGTTGTACTCGAGCGCTGGTCCTGTTCCATCTGGAGCCTGTGGCAGCGAGTTCGAGGTCAGTAACCACGCCAATCTCCACACTAACGCACCAGAGAAGCCTGCGGCCACCTGGCTGAGCTCGCGCAGGCGGATCGTGTACACGCCGTTGCCCGTGTCGGGGAACTGCGCCGGGTGGAAGCGCAGGCCGAGCTTCTTGCTCTGGAACTGCACGCGGAACGCGATCTTCCACGGGAGGTCTGCGCACGAGCACTCGTTTAGCGGTCACCATCCGTCAAAAGCCGCCGCCCCCCGTCGGCTCCTCACATTCGGACGCGTCGTCCGTCGAGATGGCTGGCGCTGGGGCGAGCTCCATGGCGACGACGCGCTGTCGTAGCCTCTCTAATGCCGTGAAGCCAAGCTAGTGACTCCGCGTGACGTCCCTGCGACTGCCTGTGGAGTTGCCGGTTTCAGCTCCTGGGGGCTTCGTTCCTCTATTTTTGTCCGTCGAGCAGCCAGACACAGCCGCTCGCCTGCGAAATCTCTGCCCTGCGTCCCTCACAAGCCGCCATGGCCGAGGAAGGCGGCGTACAGGCGTTCTTGGACGGTCTGTCACGCATCGATCGCGTGCTGGACGACTCGGGCTTCGCCTTCACGGCTCTCGACGTGAATGTGCGCCTCGAGTCGCTCTATTGCTTGCTCTGACTGCCGATCGTGAGCGAGGTGTTCTCATACGACTGCCGCCCTCCTAACTCGCAACAGGACAAGCAGCTCTCAAGCCTCGAGTCTATCAAGCAGTATCCGCACCTGCTCTTCGTCAACGTCGCGCGCAACCAGATCGCGGACGCCTCACCCCTCGCTGAGCTTCCGTACCTCGTGAGCGCCGACCTGTCCGACAACATGCTGGCTGGTCCACCCTCTTTCCCGAACGAGCACCTCCAGGCTCGTGGTCGTCCTCAATGCGCCAGTAGTGACGCTCCTATACCATACAACTGACGGCGGGGCGTTGCATCTGCAGGCACTCGACGTGTCGGGCAACCAGATCCCGACGCTGCAAGGCTTGCAGTCAGCGTCGCTAGCGTCGCTCAAGATGAACGGTAGACACGCACGGCTTGACTCGATCGTCGTATGCGTTGACGCCCGCCATGGTCTGACACTGACGCCGGCAGGCAACGCCCTTGAGAGCCTCGCGGGCATCTCCGGACTGCCAGCACTCACTGCCCTCGAGGCGTCTCTGAATGCCATCGCGTCCTTGGACGCCCTTGGAGCCGAGGAGCCACCCAAGCTCGAGCACTTGCAGCTGGTAGCCCTCGCAATGCGCCCGACTCGCCTCGACCTGCCCACGCCGCTCACTGACGTCACAAATCGACTTGGGGCTATGGTACTCTAGGGCGGCAACCAACTGACGACTGTGGATGGGATCGATCGCCTGCCTTCGCTCCAGGTCCTGGGGCTCGAGGAGAACGCGGTGGGCACAACGCGTTGGCTCATCTTGTGTCGTGCGGTGACTGACTCTCTTGACTCGCTCCGCGTCCAGATCGAGGCCTTGGAGGCCTTGGAGAAGCTCCGCGCGCTTCCGACGCTGCGAGAGCTCAGCCTCAAGGGGAACCCGGTCGCGGACGCGGACAATTATCGTTTGTCAGTGATCCTGTTGGCGCCGACGCTGGCCAAGCTGGACGACGAGCAGGTCACGGACGACGAGCGGGTGGCGGCGGTCGACTTGCGCCAGCAGCGAGCGGAGGAGGCGGCGGCCACCGCTGCAGACGCGGACGAGTAGCGAGCGAGCGGGTGAAAGGTCAAAAGCGCAGGAAGCATGTTTATTATCAGTTACTCGAGATACCTAGAGGACGACAGCCAACTCTCTCGGCGCTCGGCCGCCGCTACGGCCGCCGACGCCAGCCACTTCCGAGGAAGACGCGGCGTCAAAGCTCTGGCAGGCAGCGGCGCGTGCGAACCCACGAGCAAGCCGCGCGATCGGAACTGCAGAGGCGAGCGCGCCTACTGGCCCTCCTCCTGCTTCGGGTTGAGCTTGATCATGTCGTCGATCCGCAGGATCGTGATGGCCGCCTCGGTCGCGAAGCGCAGGCTCTTGACCTTGCTGATGGCGGGCTCCACCACGCCGGCCTCGAGATTGTCGCGCACCTTGCCCTCGAGCAGGTCGAGGCCCGAGAAGCGCAGCTCGCGCTTGGCCGCGTCCGTCTGCGCTGTGTTGTGGTGGGCGCGGAGGCGCGCCACAAGCTCCGACGCGTCCTTGGCTGCGTTGACCGCCAGCGTCTTGGGAATCACGAGCAGCGCGTCGGCAAACTCAGAGATGGCCAGCTGCTCGCGCGAGCCGAGCGTCGTGGCAAAGTTCTCGAGGTAGATGGACAGGGCCGCCTCGACGGCGCCGCCGCCCGCGACCAGCTGGTTGCTCTCGAGCATGCGCTTGACCACCATGAGCGAGTCGTGCATCGACCGGTCCATCTCGTCCAGCATGTTCTCGTTGGCCCCGCGCAGCACCACGGTCGTCGCCTGGCGCGTCTTGCAGCCCTTGATGTAGATGAGCTCGCCGTCGCCCACGCGCTCCTCGCTCACCTCGGCGGCCTCGCCCAGACTGGACGCGTCGAAGCTCTCCTCGCCGTCCATGTCGGCCAGCGTCAGCACCACCTGGCCGCCCGTGGCCTTGGCGATGCGGCGCAGGTCCTCCTTCTTGCAGCGGCGCACGCCCATGCAGCCCGACTCGACAAAGTACTTGAGGCACAGGTCGTCGATGCCCTTGGTCGTCAGGATGACGTTCGCGCCGGCGTCAATGATCTTCTGGATCTTCTCCTTGGTGATGTCGATCTCGCGCTGGCGGATCTGCTCCAGCTCGTTCGGGTCCGTCACGACCACCTGCACACCCATCTGCATGCGGTGGCGCTGCAGGTCAAAGTCCAGCATCGCGATCTTGGCGTCCTTGACGTACGTGGGCATCTGCTGCGATGCCTTGGTGCAGTTGAGCGCGAAGCCGTCCACGAGCTGCGTCTCGAGCGCGCTCTTGCCGTGCGACTTGAGCACGTTGATCGAGCTCACGGGGTATCGCGACACGACCTTGCCCTTGGCGCCCGTCTCCGTCACCTTGACCGACGTCACGGCGTCCACTACGAGGTTGGCGAAGAAGTCGCTCTCGGGGCCGAGGATCTTGGACGACATACTCGTCTTGGCCGCGTTCACCAGGCTCTCGCGGCCCAGCGAGTCCACCGGCACGCTCAAGTTCTCCTTGATGTACTTGACGGCCTCGCGCATCGCCAAGCGGTAGCCCGCGATAATGGACGTCGGGTGGATCTTGTTCTTCACCAGCTCGTTCGCGCGCTGTGGACACGTACATACACACGCTCTATGTTAGCATCGGTCTCACTTCCACCTGCTTGGCGTATACAACGCTCATCATAAAGAGTTACGCGCCGCCTCACCTTCAGGAGCTCAGCGGCGATGATGACGACCGAAGTGGTGCCGTCGCCCACCTCCTGGTCCTGGAGGCCCGCGAGCTCGACGAGCACCTTGCCGGCCGGGTGGTCGACCTCGAGCTGCTTGAGGATGGTCGCGCCGTCGTTGGTGATGGTCACGTCGCCAATGTCGTCGACGAGCATCTTGTCGAGCCCCACGGGGCCGAGCGAGCTCTTGACGATGTTGGCGATCGCCACCGCCGCCGTCACATTCTGCTCGCGCACGTCCTTGCCCGACGTGCGCGTGCCGTCCACCACCAAGTCTGCCGTCTCCATGTCTGCCGTGTGCTACTGCTGCTGCTACTGCTGCTACTTCTGGCGCTGCTGCTGTCGATCGGTGGGCGCTTTGGACGCCGCTTTAGCTCTCGGACGCTTGTTTGGCTCGCGTTGCTGCTGGTCGGGGGAAAATCGTGTGGAGCGAAATCCGACGACCCGATCTTTTGTATTGTTTTGTCCAATCATAATAACTTGTGCAGGCTTTTGGCCACTCATAATTGTGTATTTGTTTTGACCAATTGCACCTTCTAAACGAGAGGTCACTAATCCGAGAAACCCGATACAATGACCTACCTTTCCCGGTACCTAAGCGCGCGCTTTGAATCACAGTTGGTTGCCGCGCGAAAGTTGCCGAGAAAGAACGGGCGAAAACGGCGATGGCGACGACGGTGGCGGAGGCGATCGCGGCGCTCAAGGGCGGGGACGCGGGTCCACTGGCACTCGTCATGGCGCAGCACCAGATTCAGCAGCGCAAGCGCGCGGGCGATGGCAAGAAGAAGAAGTCCAAGAAGGCGCAGACCAAGATGGCCAGAAAGGCGCGCCTGACAGACAACAGCGGCGACGAGGAGGACGAGGAGGGCGAGGACGCGGAGGCCGAGGATGGAGACGTCGGTGAGGAGGTGCGCACACTTCCTGGTAAGACGCTGGCGGGCTTCTACGCGGCCGCGGTCCGGCTCATCACGGACGACCAGAGCGAGGACGGTGACAGGCGATTGCGCCTGAAGGCTTTGAGGAGCATTGCGCAGTTCACCGCGCTGCTGGTCGAGACGAAGGAGGCGGCCATCGACAAGGAGCGCGTGTTCGAGGTCGCGCAGGAGCTGCACGACCGTCTACTGCGGCTGCGCGGCGACGCGGAGCTGACTCAGCAGACGCAGGAGGCGATCGCGCTGCTGTGCGAGGCGTGCTGGAAGAACAACTTCTGCGGCATGGCCCACTCGCTCGTAACACAGCTGCTGCCGTACCTGATTGTGCGCGCGTACGAGTCGCCCGCGTCGGGCAGCTTCAACTCAAAGAAGCACCCCGTGCGCCGACTGTTCGCTATCAAAGACGCGCTGCTCCTGCTGGACTTTGATGATGAAAGCAGCGGGTGCGTTCGCAGCAATTTGTGGGCACGAAGATGAGCGCTTTGGCGATCTAACAGCTGAGCCTCTTTTCTGCTCTTTCGTTTGTTGACAATCCTACCGACAGGCTCCTGCGCGACATTCTCCTACGCTGTTTCATCCAGCCGAACCTCTTTCGATCGCCGGACGCTGTTCCGTTCCTGAGCTTTCTATTTGGCCTCCACCTCCCGTTCATCGAAGACATCAACAACACGGTACGGAACCAGATCCCGAACCAGAGGCGCTCGATCCTGAAGAAGTACGGCAATATTTACTTCAAGGTGGGCCTTTTCATTGTACCCGTTGCGCTCGCTTCGGCTCATGGACACTTACGTGTGTGAGAGAGTTACTGTGCAGGCCTGGGTGGCGAGCAAGGGCGAGTTCCGTGAAAAGATCGAGGAGGAGTGCATTCAGCGTTACATCAACGCTGCTGTTCACGCCAGCAGCGTCTCGCTCTTCGCGTCTGTGCGTGCGGTTGTCCAGATCTTCTTCGAGAACAAACGGCACACGGGCGTCGACGAGATGCTATACAGGATTTGTAGCCCAATTCTATGGCGAGGTGTGAAGGCTGCAAACGACTCTGTCCGGCGGCAAGCTGCGATCCTCTTGTTCGACAACTTCCCGCTCCGCGACCCGCAGTTCAACAACGAAATGATGGATCTCTCGTTGCAAAAGCAGTTTGACGCGTTCGAAGAGCTGTTGGGGGATTCCCACCCTGCTGTAAGAGTCGCGGCGATTCAAGGCGTGGCAAAGATCCTGTCAGTCTACTGGGAGCTTTTGCCGGCCGAGACAATTCGGTGCTTCGTCTCCAAGCTCGTGGTGGACCTCGTGAATGACGTCTCGTCCAGCAGCGTTCGAGCTGCCGTTTTCGAGGGTCTCCAGTTCATCCTGGACAACCACAACTCGCATTCCATCTTGAAGCCCCTATTGCCCATGGTGAGTCTTGCACGTGCGCTCACATCCTATAATCGCCTTCTCAGCAACCTAACTCTGCCTCAATGTTTCTGCTTGATAGCTCGCCCCTCTTTTGAATGACCGCAACGAAAAAGTCCGCGCCGAGTTCACTGCTCTCCTCGTCCGCATCAAGAGCATTCGGAACCTCCATTTCTACGATGTCGTCCCAGTCAATGATCTCTTATGCCGGATGGTGCTGGACCGCGAGTGCCCACAAGTTCGCAAGCAACTGGTGGCACTGTTTTTGAACTCGTACTTCCCCCAGAGCGTCGGCGGGTCCTCCCAGGTGGCTCGATGCCTCGCTCTTGTCAAGAAGAACCCCGAAGCCGCCATGGTGTTCTACGGGAACGTTACCGACCAAGTGTCTGTTGGATCAGTGTGCAAGCTCGCGGCGTTGCTGCTCCGGGTCTCTATCAACTTTGTTTCGAAGCGCCTGAAGCAGCCAAAAGAGAAGAGCCACAGCACCGAGGACGACGAGGACGACGAGGACGAAGATGAAGAAGAAGAGGAGGGATTCGGCATTCTAGGCCAAGTTGTGGTGCTGGAGGTGATCGGAAATCTCTTGAAGAGCGTCCACGATCAGGTGATGACGGACGACCGGTACGCGGAGTGCAAGAGCTTCCTTGGGGAGCAGCTCAGCGTACAGTCGTTGGAGGCGCTGCTGGTCGCCTACAGCGAGGATCGCCCCTACGACCAAGAGGCGTTAAGCTCGGTATGGCGAATCATCGGCTACCTGGGAGAGCTCACTGAGGGAAGCTTGCTGGAGCTTCTCGTCGAGAACCTGATGCAGATGAACGAGAGTTCCAGTCGGAAGATGCTCGAGTCGATGGTCGACTGCTTGTCCAAATGGGGGCAACTGGAGTTTTTGGTATCCAAGCTGGCCGTCTTCCTTCTTCATTGGAAGGACAGCGCGTTCACCGGTGCTACGGATGCGAGCGTGAAGAAGAAGAAGAGCAAGAAGGCGGGGGCGTTCAATCTCAACCCCGTGGTGGTGTTCGGCGCGTTGGAGTACATTGCGATGTCGCCACTTGTGCGCTGCCCCCCTCCACTTCTCCAACGCCTCTACGATACGTTGGAGCAGTGCGTCGCTCCGATTCTCGAGTTCGACACTGACGACGTCAGCGCAGCCTTCAATTTGAACGGCTTTGGGCTCATCCGCGTGCTGGAGCTGTACGGGCGGCTATCAGTGATGCTCGAGTGCTCAAAGGTGAGCACGAAGACGGCTACGCTCTTCGCCAAGCCATCCAAGAGCTTCACCAGCAAAAACGACTTGGCGTCTCACCAACCCGCGGAGCTGTTCGTGCCTTCCGATTCGCTCGCCGTGCTCTTCCGCTGGGTCGCTCGTCTGCTCGGAGAGATCCGAAGCGCTGCCGAGAGCGACTCCGAGCCAAAGGCCACAAAAAAGAAGCGCCGGCGAGGGAAGGGCGACGAGGAAGCGACTCCGCTGGACCTGCTCGGTCGCTGGCGCAACTTGTTCTCACTCCTGTGTCTCCTCGGAGCCGAGAGCATCGCGATCGCACTCGAGCGCAAGGAGTGGGAGCAGGACGGGGCCGCCGACAAGTTCGTCGACGCGTTCGTCGCGGCGCTGTGTGACGCGCTTGCAGATGCGAAGGAGCACTTCGAGCGCGTCGTGTTCTTCCAGGCGAGCCAGTTCCTGCACCTGCTCGAGACCGCGCGCGCTACGGCGAGCAAGGCGCACCAGTCGGTCAGCCTTTGTTCCTCGCTGTCCGTCTGGACCGGCGAGCTTGCGCGCGCACTCGAGCAGGTGCACGAAGCGAAAGAGGACGCATGCGCCGACCTGTGGGCAGTTGTTGGCCCCACGATACAGCGCGAGCAGCAGGTCACGGACGCCGAGGACGAGGCCGATCCCATCGCCGCGTAAGACAACTGGAGCATCACAAGGCTGTTTGATTGGGTACGTATACATTTTTTTGTCTCTACATGGGCTGGCGGTCTCATAAATTACGCAGTGAGCGCGGCGTCACGCCCTCGGCCCTTCTTCAATCATACTACTAGGGCGTAGTGCAGTTACGACCCGAGTTTCCACCGCGCTGGCGGGCTCGTCGTCTCAAGTTTCCGGGTACTAACAGCACGTCGAGCGACTCACGCAACGGCCTCGCGCAGCATTTCGCAGCGCCCGCGGTCGATGTCCCGACAGGTCGCCGACAAGCGGCGGTGCTTCGGCTCTTGGCCCGCGCCGCACTCGACCGCCTTCTCCGCCGGTGGGCTCGCGACGCGCTCGTCTGCGTTGCCGACCGCTTGCAGCGCCTCGTGGGACAGCAGCGCCGCGAGCGCCGGCCGCTGCGCGGCGTCGACGACCAGCAGCTGCCGCAGGAGGTCCACGACGGGCTCCTTGCCGTGCGTGTCCACGTCGCACTTGGCCAGCAGGTAGTCGACGCCCAGGTCTGCCAGCAGGCGGAAGCGCGCGTCTCGGCGCTGCGGCTCGGCGAACGGGTACTGGCCCGCAATCATGGCGAAGAGCATGACGCCGAGCGCCCACACGTCCGCCTTGGCCGGGTCGAACGGCGCGCCGACGTCGGCGCAGGTCTCGGGCGCCATGTAGAGCACCTTGCCGACGGGCCGCGGGTCCAGCCGAGCCGCGACCGTCGCGAGCCCAAAGTCCGTGATCTGGCAGCAGTCGGCGTCGTCCACTAGCACGTTCTCGAGCGACAGGTCGCGGTGCGCGATGCCGTGCGCGTGTAGGAAGGCGGCGCCGCGCACCACCTGGCCGAAGTAGCGCATGAGCGCGCGTGTCGAGAGCGTCGCGCGCTGCGCGTTCAGCACGGCCAGCAGCTCCCCGCGCGCGCACAGCTTGGTCACGAGGAAGGCCACGCCATCCTCCACGGCGCAGTCGAGCGCCGGCAGCACGTGCGGGTGGCCGCCCAGCGCGCGCACCCGCAGGTTAACCTGCATCTCCGTGAACACGTCCTCGTCCACAGCGCGGTCCGAGTCCTTGGCGCGCCGCCGCGCCGCCCACGCGAGGTCCATGCGCTTGACGGCCACGATCGCACCGGACGCCGTGTCGCGGCAGCGCAGCACCTGTCCGAACAGCGCGGGCGCCAGTGTCTCGAGTACCTCGTAGCGCTGTAGCACGTGGTGGGCCATTAGTGCGGCGGAATCCGGTGTTCTGCGAGGCGACGCTTGACTGTTGAGCTTGGCTGTTGGTTGTGGGATTCACAAGTGACTTCAGACCGGAGACCGGAAAAATGGCATGGAAGTTCCATATTCCATACAAACTTGGGACACTCCAGGAATCTTGCACCCAAGTTGAAGCGCGTTCTTCCACTTTTCCTCAACGCAGAGCTGGACTCTGGATAGCTACTACCGGTACAATACCGGCAATAGTACATGGTACCGTTGTCGAATGCGGACATGCCTCAATACCGGTACGACGCAAATCACACCGTATTTGAACAACTTCCATACGAATCATTAGATAGTGCCATATTTTTACTCATACGCAGGGGTTCATAGTAATTCCGTTTGGACCGGGGTACTCCAAGAGTAGTTTGGTTAGCTGAAAGCCGTGTAGTATTCAAGGGAGTATACATTTTTAACCTAAGAGATGTAAGGAGTAGTACTCCAAACGGCTTAAGAGTAATACTACTCCATGCAGGGCACCTCGAATTGGTTGAGACGCAGTAGCAGCTGCTTTTCGGCTCTGTCGTTGTCCGTGCGCGAACGCAGAGGTGACATGACGATACCCGCCGTCGAGAAGTCACGCTCTTGAAACGCGGTCGAAGACACTTTCTCGAGCCAGATCCTCGCTAGCGTAGCAATTGCTGGAAACGTGAGCTCTCCAACATCACGAAACCAACGAAGGATGTCAACGCGTGCTAGTTCCGCGACGTTCCAGCAAACCGTGCCGTCATCTCTCTTGAAGCAAAGGGTCTTCGAGAGAAACGCGCGGTCTGCATTGATGCCCTGTTCTAGCGCCACGGCTAACCAGTCGATTTCGAGCGTCATCCAGCGCCTGAAAACAGCAGCTGCCTCGTCTCGGAGGTGCATCTCGTGCAGACCGTTCTTGGTATGGGTAGGCACTGGCGATCCGAAGCACAGCGTAGTGGTCGAGCGAGCTGGCGCAAGCTCACCGTACTGCCTCGTCGATGTCTCCTCCATGACAGAACCATCGTCCGTATTTCCCCTGCTGTGCTGTGTCTTTTGTATACGAGCCTGACCGTCGATGATAAGTCGTTTCGCTTGGTCCAGCAACTTGTCTCTGTGTGCATCTGGAGTGTTCATCCTGCTCATAATGTCGACGGCGCAGTTTTTCGTACGGGGGTCGAGCAAAAGAGCAACAGCTTCTTGGACATAAGCGCAGGAAACCGGTCTTTGACTTGGTAGAGGCATCGTTCGATCCACACATGACCAGGCGAAGTGAAGTTGTCAATGGAAACGTCGTCGCGTTGACGATCGGTCGATGCCTTGCTCGATACTGTCTGTTTGAGAATGAGGCAGGAGAAGACGCGTGATTTTAAATGCGCCTCCGACATTGTCCAGTACACCAGCATATACGAGGCTAGTAAACCGCTTGCTTGTACATCGCACAGAGCCAGTTGTGCGAGATACTTCGTCACTGCCTCGATCTCGCGGATCAGCGACCACTCCTCATCCGTGATAGCAGTGAAGACGTTATCAGAACCTGGGTGGCTTGCCTCATCGTCTGCTAGGAAGTAGAGCTTCATCGCCGTGTAGTTGACGACCGAACGTCTCATCAATCGTCATGCCGACGCAACCCGCACGTCTACATCACATAGAGGATTTGGAGAACCTTCGGCCTGAGCCGGGTGTAAGCAACCACAAGCTGGCGCCATACGGGCACTTCATTACGCTTGGCCCGCTTGCCTATCCGGTCCGGGGATTGATCCCTGGACCTTCCGGATCTGAGCCGTGGTTATAAC